>CM061133.1:193014266-193088333 GCA_030789695.1 Scilla litardierei
TTCCCAAAGATTGTCCCCAAACGGATTTTGACGACTGATTCAGCGGCTTGGCTAGGCAGGAGGGTCTCTGATGCTGAGATTAAAGCTGCAGTTTTTCAGATTGGATCTGATAAGGCACCGGGACCGGATGGTTACAATAGTTTATTTTTTCAACACAACTGGGCCCTAATTGGAGATGAGGTAATCTTAGCCATTAAATCTTTTTTTAGAATGGGTGTCCTCCTAAAGCTTGTCAATCATACCTTTCTTACCCTTGTACCCAAAAATGCTAACGCTTCCTCCTTAAGTGATTATAGACCCATTGCCTGCTACAATGTGCTCTATAAGATTATCAGCAAAATCATTTGCAACAGGCTGAAGGAGGTGATCCATGAGCTGATTTCTCCGAATCAGACAGCTTTTCTCAAGGGGAGGCTTCTATCCGACAGTACTCTTATTACTCACGAGCAGATCCGAGATTTTAGAAATACTATGGGGGGAGAGCTTGTCTGAAGCTGGATTTGAGGAAAGCGTTTGATAGTGTGAATCGGAAATTCATCCTTCATTTCTTGCATCTGCTGGGTTTTCCGGATATCTTTGTAGGGTGGATCAAAGAGTGCATCTCTACCCCTACTTTCTCAGTCTTGATCAATGGTTCTCCTTTTGGTTATTTTAAAGGTAACAGAGGTATTCGTCAAGGTGACCCACTTTCTCCCTATTTATTTGTGATTACTATGGAGGCTTTCTCTATCCTCATGGCTAAGGCTATTAATATGGGTAAAATCAATCCTATGAGACGCTCGGGTTCTATATCCCATCTATTGTTTGCTGATGATCTTCTTCGTTTTTGTCGCGCAAACAAAAGATCTTTTTTGGAAATTAGGAATTTGTTGACAGATTTCTCCCTTCTTACTGGGCTGCATGTAAATTGGGATAAAAGCGCTGGATTGTTCAGTAAAGGGGTCAATAACAAGAATGTGTTGGCAGATTTATTGGGGATCAAGATGTCCACAACTATCTCTACCTATCTGGGTTTACCCCTCTCTTCTAAGTATGCCAAGACTACAAACTTTGGAAAATTATTAGACAAGTGCAAGAAGAGGTTGATGAGCTGGAGTTCATCATTGCTTTCTGTTGCAGGACGTATAGAGCTGGTCAAAACGGTTATATATGGGATTGTCGCTTTCTGGATGCATGCGTATCACATCCCTGCAAGCGTCTTAAGGTCCATCTCCGCAACTTGTAGGTGTTTTATTTTGGGCTCCTCTAGAGCCTGGTCTTGGCCTGATATCTGTAAGCCTAAGGCTGAAGGGGGTCTTGGCCTTAGACTATTGTCTGATCTGAATGATGCGGCGGGGGTGAGGCTCACATGGAGATATCTCTCATTTAATATCTCTTGGTCTGAATATATGAAGGCGCACTATGGTGCTACTGGCGGATTCTATGCGGCCAATGGGTTGCTGAAGCATTCGGGCACATGGAAAAGAATGTTAAGATGCCGGCCTATCTCACAGACTTTGATTCGCCGTAAAGTAAGAGATGGGAACTCGATATTGTTCTGGGAGGATTATTGGTTAGATGCTGGGCCGTTAAATCAGAGCTTCTCAATTACCCCAAGTGCCGCAGGCTGAAGTGTGAGTTCCTATTGGAACCAAGGCTAGAGTGCGGATCCATGTTTAGACCCTGTGTGGCATTTGTTGCATACTGTTCGGCTATCTCCTGGTGCTGATGGGTGGAGCTGGATCCCAGGAGAGAAATTCAGTTTTAAGCAAGCTTGGGAGGGAGTTAGGCAGCGAGGTATTTCTTTCCCCTTCCACAAACTGGTCTGGTATAATCATCATATCCCAAAAATGTCTATTACTCTCCTTCGTGCTTTTCGTGGTAAATTGCTGACTAGGGATGTGATTAAAAGTTGGGGCGTTAACACTCCGGCCCATTGCGTCTTATGTGAGGATAACAGTGAAGAAACTATTGACCATCTATTCTTCAATTGTGGCTACTCCCGCTACATTTTACGCAGGACCTTCTTAAACTATGTGCGGCTCCTTCCATTTCCCCCACCCTGTCTGAGGTGGGGAATATGTACCTTACTCAATTTGCGGATAAAAGCCCAATGAGTCTGCTAGCCAAAACTGCCCTTTCCGCTATGGTTTGGCATATCTGGAAGGAGAGAAATAGGCGTATCTTTGAGGGACAGAAGAAATGTAAGACCACCCGATTCTTGGAGCTAGCTGCGGACATCAGAGTTGTTTTGCATGATCAAGATCCAAATACTGAGGAGGAGATTAGAGCTTTTGCCAATTGGGAATTCAGAGACATGGGCTGAGTCTTTGGGAAGCGTACTACCTTCGCGTTGCAAGTTTTGTAACAATTTTGACCTTTTGTATAGCTTCACTTTGGGGGTGGAATTGATAGTGGAGAGTGACGGCGCTTGTGCCCTATCCTCTCCCTATTGAAACTACGTCTCAAATGTGCGCTATTGTTGTATTTGTATATTACTGAATAAAGGAACGCTAACTTTTCTATATATATATATATATATATATATATATATATATATATATTGGAGAATATGCTTTATCTTTATTGATACTGAGAAAAAGTACAAGGAACTGGGGGGCGGCAGAATGTTAGTAGTGCAAGGCTAAGGCACAGGCGCCTTCTCTTGCCCCTACATGACATCTACCCCTACCCGAGCTCCCAATATACCACATAAGAAGTACAAAAGCGCACAAGCGCACTAAGCAAGCAACCCCCAATTATGCAGGGGTTCACGCTCATCCTCTCGATCCCACTCCGTATGCCTCAAAGCGATCCTGACATCATCAGCAATGTCCTCAAACAGTCGAGTCTGGATTTGATTGACCTCCTCGAAAATCCTCCTGTTCCTTTCTCTCCAAATATGCCAAATCATCACAGCAAGAACAGTCTTGACCAATCTTCCAATATTGCCCTTCATATGAAAGTGAGAGAGAATCAGGTCGACCAAGCCTGCTAGAGAGGATGGCAAGGTAGAAGTAAACCCCATTTTGAGAAAGCTCCTGCAAAGGAGGTAATTAGAATAGCTGCATTCAAAGAATAAATGATCTGTATTTTCATGAATATTATCAGGGCATAGAACACAAAGAGGGGAAGTAGACACTCCCCATTGCACGAGCTTATCACGGGTCAGCAACTTCCAATGAAAAGCCCGCAATAATGTGATAGCCACCTTGGGGATGTGCCCCTGGAACCATACCACCTTATGATACGGAAAGAGCGGCTTAATAGCCCTAGATCCTGCCCAAGCATCCCGAAGGGAAGGCGAATTAGATACCCATGACCAAGAGTCACCACCCATAGTCAGAGAAACCGCATTAATAATGTGCCGCACAGCCTGAAGAGGGGCATAGTCTATCCATCCCCCATCAGTCCAGTAGTCACTAACCATCTTTCCCTCCTCCCCAGCAGGGATATCAAAGGAGTCACTAAGAGGCCCACAAGGAAGCCAGTTATCATACCAGAAAAGAGTAGAAGCCCCATCTCTGACATTGCGCTTGGTGAGTTTTTAGTGAACTCGCGACAGTGCAAGATAAATTTCCAAGTCCCAGATTGCATAGGATAAGTATTTGCAAGCAACAACCCCGTGTTGCTCATATATTTCTTCCTCATATAGGAGGCCCAGGCCCCCCCATGAGTGAGCATGCGCCACGTCAGCTTAATACCATAAGCATTATTAATATCAGCAAGATTTCTAAGCCCCACTCCTCCCTCATGCTTTGGGGCACAAACATTATCCCATGCCCAAAGATGGGTATTCCCCCAAATGAAATCTCTGCATATGGAGGTAAGCGAGCATAAAACCGACTTGGGAATGCGGAAGGCCTGCATCCAGAACCCAACCATACCATAGATAACAGATCTGACAAGCTCAATACGCCTAGCTATGGATAATAGAGATGAAGACCACCCCTGCAACCTGCTTTTGAATCTATCAATCAGCCGGCTATACATAGATGCATTAGGATACTTTGTAGAGAGAGGGAGACCCAGGTATGTGGAGAGAGGCTGCACTCTTTTGATGCCCAAAATATCAGCCAGATTACCAGGACTTCTGACACCTTTGCTAAATATGCCCGCACTTTTATTCCAGTTAACCTCAAGCCCAATGAAAGATTTGAAAGTACTAAGCAGGTCCTTCAAGCCCAAGAAAGATGAAGCATTAGCCCGACAAAAGACCAGCAAGTCATCGGCAAATAGAAGGTGAGTGACTTCTCCAACTCTTTTCATAGGCATAATACTCTGAGTGGCATTGGCATTGGCCATAAGCAAGGAAAAGGCCTCCATAACAATCACAAAGAGATACGGGGATAGAGGGTCACCCTGCCTCAGCCCCCTATATACATACATACATATATATTTATACATACATATATATATATATACATACATACATATATATATATATATACATATATATATATATACATATATATATATATATCTATGTATATATGTATGGGTTTGGGGGAGGTGAGCATTCATTGTAGGAAATTTCCTACACCGCCCTTCAAAAACACCGCATTCCACTTAATTTTTTGAAATTTTTTGCTTAGAATTGTTGTACACATTCCAAAACCCCAAAACGCCAAATATGGGTAAACCCTAGGAGGATTTGACCTTCGATCGGCTCGTGACAAAGAGTTCTATTGTTCTGTAAACGTTGAATTAGTAACAATCGGATCGAGGGTAAAATAGCGTTAGATTCACTTGATTTTTGGTATGTTCATCATCCATAATAAGTAAATCAAGATGAACGGTGGTGATTATTGGAGAAAGATTGGAAATTGAAGTTTTATGAGGACGGTGTTGGAAATTTCCCACATTGAATGCTTATATCCCTTTTTCTATATATATATATATATATATATATATATATATATATATATATATATATATATATATATCTATTCTATAAAGGATGAAGATTTTGAATATTTGTCCCAGTAGGACAAGATGACTAGGACATATAGGGTTATGACTAGGACAAGACTTGATGACTAGGATTGGGATAAGTTTTGGAGGGTCTATTCTATAAAGGATGAAGATTTTGAATATTTGTCCCAGTAGGACAAGATGACTAGGACATATAGGGTTATGACTAGGACAAGACTTGATGACTAGGATTGGGATAAGTTTTGGAGGGAAATTTGTAGGGAAGATTTGAAAATTGAAATTTGAAGGGACTTAAATTTTTTTTTTGGGGGGGAAACTTAAATTTGGGGGAAACTTGATATTTGGGGGTGAAATTTGTAGGGTGGATTAAATAAACCGTGCCCTATGGGCACGGGTAATGCCTAGTATATATATATATTAATGGGCATCATATGCCATATGAGGCTTTGCCTCATATGCCCTCTCATAAAAAGGTGTGAAGTACATCAAGTACAAGCCTATGTGAGGCTTGTACTTTGCACATTTTTGTGAGAGGGCAAAGCTTCATATGGCGTATGATACCCCTTATTCTCATATACATACATACATACATACAGATACATACATACATACATACATACATACATACATACATACATACATACATACATACATACATACATACATACATACATACATACATACATACATACATATATATATATATATATGGGGAAATGTGCCTGAGGTTGACCTCAGGCAGCAATACCTGCGCACACCCCCGCTGTTCAGGGCTTGTAAGTATTTTTTTTGAAGTTTTTGCAGTAGGTAGATATACTTATCAAGTAGCTGCCCACAAAATTTCAGGTCAATCCAACACCGTTTGAGCATCCGTTCATCGATTTCAAAAACGTTGCGCAAAACTGTCCAGAATTATGGACAGTTTTGCGCAATGTTTTTGAAATCGATGAACGGAGGCTCAAACGGTGTTGGATTGACCTGAAATTTTGTGGAAAGCTACATAACAAGTATATCTACCTACTGCAAAAAAATGAAAAAAATACTTAAAACACCCGAACAGCGGGGGTGTGCTCAGGTATTTCTACCTGAGGTCAACCTCAGGTACATTATATATATATATATATATATATATATATATATATATATATATATATATATATATCTATCTATTATATATTTCACGACTTTGTCCTACGTGGCGGCAAAAGTATGACTAGGACAAAATCTTTGTCCTACGTGGCGGCAAAAATATGACTAGGACAAATTTGATGAATGTGCTTTTCCAAATAAATAAAACCAAAAAACCCAAAAGTTTTTCAATTTTAATTTTTTTAAATCTCACATTACTTGGTGTAACCGAATTTTTGTGCACCACTCAATTTTTTTAAAATGAACCGTGCCCTACGGGCACGAGTTATGACTAGTATATATATAGGAGGGATCAAATGACCCCCTATCAAAAATCCTATGCCACCCCTTTTTTGGGAAGATCCGAACCGTTCAACTTGATCTCCACCCTCTAAATACCCGACCCATCAATTTTCAACCCGATCCCATGTGTTTTGCCTGTTCATCCATCCGACCCAAATTTAACGGTTTCGCATGAACAGAACTTTTGCGAATGGTTGATGAACGGGCAAAACACATGGGATCGGGTTGAAAATTGGTGGGTCATGTATTTATAGGGTGGAGATCAAGATAAACGGTTCGGATCTTCCCAAAAAATGGGAGGCATAGGATTTTTGATAGGGGGTCATTTTTGGGGGTTATTTTTGGGGGTCATTTGATCCCACCTCATATATATATATATATATATACCTCTCTCTCTCTATATATTATACATTTGACAGAGTTTTTTGAATCCTAGGTGACTGGACAAGATAAAAGACGGCTGGGATTTGATCTTGATGAATCAACGGTTGAGATGAGCAGTTGGTAAACTTTTTGGAGATGAAACCTGATCTTTAAGAGAAACTGAGTTTTTACAAACATTGATTGGCACCCACAAAGTGCATAAATCCAAACGCATACATGGAATCATTGCAAACATTGATTCGCACCCACAGAGCACAATAGCCAAACGCATAAAGCCAAATCTCAAAAAAATAAATAAATCTAAAAAACCCACGGCAATTGCATATCTGTTAATTCCTGAGGCACTTCTAATAGAGAGTGCATAAATAAATCTAAAAAATGAACAGTAATTGCGGAAGAGGCACAATAAAGGCATGCGTCACTGACGCACAGACGCCTCGCCTTCTACACAAGGACTCCTCGGCTTCCCCACACGCCTCCTCGCCTTCTACGCAAAAAACCCTAAATTAAAATAAACATCCGCCATCAATCCGTCATCCAGCGCATCCGGTGCATTCAAGCCGTGAAGCAACATGTCCATCCAGTAGACTACAAGTCAGAGGTCTCACATCGGCTGGTGGAAGTAGCTCATGGGGGAGACACCAAGGCGGCCATGGATTTCGAATCAGCTGGTGGAAGTAACCTAACTGATTTGGCATTGCCCGGGTGCGATGGCATCGAATCGGTTGTCATCAGCTTGGAGCGGTTGGAGAACTGCAGGCTCGATTTCTTGGCACCGGGGAATTGCTCGCTGTCTCTGAGCTCACCCAGGATCCGAGTGCTTGAAATGCAAATCCTAATTCATCAAATCCCCAATCCTTGGGCTCCACCCCGTCCTCCTCCTCTTCCCCTCAGCAACAAACCCTAGATTCGAAGCCAGAACCGCTGACATCTGCTCCGAATTCGCCGGAGATCAAAGAATTCCTTCCTCCCGATGCCAAATCCGATGAAGTTCCGACAGAAGGAGTCGAAGTAGTTGAAGGGGTCGACGGAGGAGAAGGGGGAGAAGAAGAACAAGAAGAAGGTGAGTGCAGATTCTGTTTGTTTATGAAAGCAGGAGGATGTAGAGACGAGTTTGTCGCTTGGGAGAAGTGCGTCCAAGACGCTGAGAATGGCGACGGTGACATTGCCGAGAGATTCTTTGAGGTGGCTTCTGTGTTGAAGAAGTGCATGGATGCTCACGCCGATTACTACGAGCCGATTCTTAGTGCTGAGAAATTCATGGCGGATTCAATCATCGAGGATGCTGAGAATGAGAAAGCTCAGGAGGAGGCGTTGAAAGCTTCAGACGTTAAGGAAGCAACGGTGGAGATGATTACAATAACTGTATCAGAGAGTTAGTGGTGGCGGTAGGGTTGGAGGTAACAAATAGAGATCCTGAGCTTCTCGATTACTTCTTTTTCTTTAAAAAATTGATTTTTATTTGTGGGAATAATTTAAAACGATGAATTTTTTAAAGTTATACAAGAATTTTGGCTAAGATTTATGAGCATACGAGTGTTTTGTTAACTTATTATATCATGTGGCTCTATATCATGCGTCTATGCGTTGCTAAAAATTCAGGTGGGTCCAAAATGCAATTGCCAGAGAACTTTCAATTTCATTATGTTCACAGGCTTTATTTTGCAACTTACAGTGAAATGGTTTTAAGAGATCGGATTCATGACGGCCCTTCTTTGAAATATCCCCTCGCTTGCATTAGAAACAACAACTAATGCGAATTGCAACTTTGCATCAGGTTTGGGAGTGGCAAGTAACAAGCACATATCATGCACATATCATGGTTGTTTTCACTGCAAGCATCAAGTTCACCCGAGTTTTGGATCAAATTGTCTTTAAGTTTTGTTATTCCCTAAAATAGAAATTGGCTTTTTTGGGAATAGCAACAGCCATTTTGTTATTCCCAAACACATCTCTGCATCAAGTTCACCCGAGTTTTTGGATCAAATTTTATTTAAGTTTTCGTTAATATTGTAAAACTAAACTGGATTGTTAATCGCCGTTAAATTGGGGTTTTAGGTGAATGTTGAATCAAAGGTGAAGACGGGAGATGCTCGAGAAGTGATCTGCGAGACGCTGGAGAAAGTTCATGCCGATATGCTGGTGATTGGAAGCCATTGTTATGGTCTAATTAAGAGGAAATTAATAAAATTTACTTAGTTAAACTGAATTGCACTTGGATTTTAGAAATCGAAGTTTTGATGTGAGTTTGAAATGTAAAATTTTGAATTACAGGGCGTTTTTGGGATGCATGAGCAACCATTGCGCGCAGAATGTGAAATGCCTGATCGTCAAACAGCCTAAACAGTAATAGTAATTGGGATGTAATTTGTGAAATAGCATGTAGTGGCTTGCAAATGTATCTTTTTTATTTTGATGGATGAGAATTTGGGCGTGTAGTTATGTCCCAAAATTGATGAGATTTTTGTATTTTCTTTCTTTTTTTGGTAAAAAGTTGAATTTTGGATGATGTGGTTGTTTTGTTTTGTCTCAAGTCACATTATCTCATAAATTTTCTTGATGTTTTCAATCAAATTTTCATTTTGATGGAGGCACATCCACCCGTAGATGACACACTCCGATCAGATCTCCATCCTCAGTCCTCCGCTAACTTGCATGACCTCCTTAAAAACCAAGATGAAGACTCCAGCTATTACCATAGCACCAGCACCGTTACCCTAGCCACTGTCCTCGAGGCCGAGAAGAACGCCACCACCAACTCCTCCTCCTCCTCTGCCCACAGCAAAAGAAACCATGTCGACATCCAGGGTTTTTGTATTAATCATTTTGGGGCGATGACGATGACGATGAAGCTCATGATGATGATGATGATTCATGGTGTTTTTCTTCTTTTTGCCCCTTTTATTCTTAAGAGTTTCATTTTAGGGTTGAAGAAGCACTTTGATAATACCCAAGATTTGTTGCTGTTAATTTTATGAGTTGGGAAATATGGTTGTATTCCCATAATTTTTATTGCATGAACATATTCTCACTTATTTAGAAAAAATAAAAGTAAGAAGAGTTAGAGAACTGGACTCAACTCAAATATGGGGTTTTTTGGGAGATTGATAGCAGATGGTTTAAACTGAGCAACATTTAATTTTACCTATTGTTTTCATTTTGAGAGAAATATTTGGTTAGATATATAAATCATCATTGTTCTTTAAAAAAGCCCGGGCCGAAGGCGCCTGCTAAATTTTTTTACACTAATTTGTTATTCCGCGCCAAAGGCACGGGCACCAAATTTGTGGTTCAACGCCAAATTTGTGGTTCCGCGTCGAAGGCGCCTGTGCCGAATTTGTTGTTCCAGCCGAAAATGCCCACGCCACTAAATATTTTTAAGCTAATTTATTGTTCTGTTAAATTTTGGATATGGAAATAATTTTTTGGGGAACAAAGATTTCGCGGGGGAAATCTTAAATGAACCGTGCCGGCGGGCACGGGTTATGACTAGTATGTGTGTGTGTGTGTGTGTGTGTGTGTGTGTGTGTGTGTGTGTGTGTGTGTGTGTGTGTGAGGAGTGATCTCCACCCTCTAAAACCTTGACCCAGCAATTTTCAGCCCGATCCCATGTGTTTTGCTCGTTCATCCATCCGACCTAAATTTAACGGTTTCACATGCACAGAACTTTTGTGAAGGGTGGATGAATAAACAAAATACGTGGGATCGGGCTGAAAATTTGTAGGTAAGGGGTTTAGAGGGTAGAGATCAAGATGAACGGTTCGGATATTCCGAAAAAATACGTGGGCATACAATTTTTGCTAGGGGTTTTCTTGGGGGTTATTTTTGGGGGTTATATGATCCCTCATATATATATATACTAGTCATTACCTGTGCCCATAGGGCACGGTTTATTTAATGGCTGAGTTTTTCCCCCCCACAAATTTCAAATTCCCCCAAATTTCAAGTTTTTCCAAAAAATTTCAAGTTTCCCCCCAAAATTATCATTGCCACCTTAGACAAACTTGCCACGTATGACAAAGCTTTGTCCTAGTATGATAACATTCAAAATCTTCAAAGGACTGGAAAAAAATGGTCGGGAATGGGGTGGGAAGAATAAAAGGTGTGGGTGTGTGGGGGGAGGGTCCAGTGGCAAAAATGCAAAACCCGGGGCTGTATGTACAAAATTCCCCACCTCTTCTCTTATCTCTCAAAATCTCATCACTTATCCAATTTCTCTTGTCCAAATTCTCTTATCGAATTTCTCTTATCCAATTTCTCTTATCCAATTTCTTTTGATAACATCCCTCTTTTATAGTGTGTATATATATATATATACACACACACACACACTAGTCATAACCCGTGCCCGTAGGGCAGGGTGAAGGTCGATTTTCGGTTGCAAAACCGAGGATGACAGTCAGTTAACGGGTGAAATGACGATATGGTAACGTCGCCCGGGCGATAGAATGACGTGGAAGTCATCTCCCGGAGGCCAATATTAATGTGCGAAAAGAAAACCCGGGTCAGTCATCGCACGAGAACAATAGTAGGGACTAAAGCAAAAAAATGTCGGTGCAGAGCGGAAACAGAGCGATGAAAAACTCGTAAATAGGGGAAGATGAGTGGTCTTTCAGTTGAAGGAAAAAATAATGGCGAACTTGCAAATAAGAGGAATGTCGTGGCCATTTTTGTTTGGGTTCCACCAAAACACTCAACTCCACACCCAACCACTCACCCACACTCCATAGGGCTCGCCACTCTCCCAAACACTTTGTCCTAGTCATAATTTGATGCCATGTAGGACAAAGATGCATTTACGATACAAATTAATTTATGATATAAAGAAATAAATCCTTCCAAAATTCTTCCTTACAAAATTTAGTATCCTTCAAATTTAGTTTCATATGAAATTTAGTACTCTCCAAATTTAGAACTCATAAAATTGCTAATTAGCTCAGTACATCATACGAAGCATACAATATATAATATGCAAATATGGGAAAGGTTCAAAGGAATAGACGATGAAAAAAACCAAAAGGCACAACTTGAATTATAGAAGTTTCCATTTACATTTAATTTACTTACGCAAATATTGAATTTTTCTGAAACACGACCATTTTAAGTTGCAATCAACCAGAAAATTAGTCAAAAGCATCAACATTTCAGACAAAGGGTAATTTACTTTGCAAATAGCCTCATTCAAATGTATGATACAACTATTTACATGATAGCATAATATCAAAATGCTATAAATTTTTAGGTCTAGGAATGTTGTATGTTCCAATGCAATACAAAAGGTAAATAAAAATCGCCATTTCTATTAGTACAAAAATATTAAATTAGTACAGAAATTTAGAACAGAAATAGCATTTCTTGTGCAATATAGTTATGCACAAAACATTCAAAGATATCGAAGACTACATTGGGAAGATATGCACCAAGATCTATATTTATGTACAAAAGACCCGTCATTGTCTGAGACACACTGGAAGGATTCAAATTTCAAAAGTTCTGAAGTATCTTGCTGATAGATTACATGCGATGATTTTCTTTTGGATCGTAAAATACTCCGTCATGCTGCAGTAGAAAACTTCCTCTTGAAAACATTGTAAAGAGAAAAAGTATCAATCGTAAGCTATAATGGAGTGTTATGTGGATCCGCAATAACCTGGGGAATTTACAAACATAAATTTGTCTGAGAAACGAAGATATATTTGCTAATATCTATTATACAAAATTAAGACTTTATTTACTGTATTCAATTGGAGGGTTGATGATCGCGGTGTGTGTAACCAAGCAAGCTCAGCAAGAACCATCTTCCAATTCTGTAACAAAAATGTTATTATGATGGTGAATGAAAACAATGTATTTGACGAAAAATTCTTTTTATTTATATGTTACCTCAGAAAAAATGTTTCTTTTGCATCAATATTAGATGTCGCATTTGCTTCTACCATTCTTTTTGCAACTTTCTGAAGATAATAAAAATAAATAGTTAATGATTTAAGTAATCTTAATATGAAAATGATTAATTCTATAATGTCAAGCATACCTTATCAAACCAAATCTCTTATAATCACGTAGTGTGACATCTATATTATTGTTTTGAAGCAAGTTAACCTGTAAGTAAAAATGATTAATAAAAAATGCAATCAAATATATAGGAAAAAAGATTAATTAGTGCCTTACAGTTTTTCGCAAATAAGGATCCTTAGCAGCATTCATCTGTATAAAAATACAAATCATATTTCAGAAGAAAATATAAACATCATAAAATGACATGCTATATAATTAAAATTTTAGTACATGTACATAAATAGCAACACTTCTCCACATTATGCAGATCAATATCGTATGATAATGGTATACCTGCATGATAGACACAAATTGATAACGAAATTATTTTGAAGAATTACTAAATGAATAAAATAAATAGAAATATGTAAACAAAAATTTAAAAAACTTACATATAACAGACATCATTGAAAGTCACATCAAGATTTCTGGATAAACAATGTTAACTGTGTTATTTGAACTAGACTGAAGAAGGACACTAACATGGTCAAAAGACGTGCATCTAGAAAGTGCCACATAAAGATGTCCATGACTGAAAACTGGGTTACGCAAGTCTAATCCAACAAACTTCACGGATTGTCCTTTAGATTTATTAATTGTCATGGCATAAGTTACACGAACAGAAAATTGTCGTCTTGTCATATGAATAGGTAATTCTCTAGATGTGGTGACAAAGATATTCTTCGTATAAAAACCAAACTACTGGCTCTATCACCATTCAAAATTTGAGCTTCAATTACACGGGATGCGCATCTTACAACTATTAGTCGAGTGCCATTACATAGCCCATCTTTTGGTGCAGTATTTCGAAGTAAAATAATTGGGCAACCAACCTTAAGGTCAAGTTTAAATGGGGGCAAACCAGGAGGATCTAAAGAGTTTATGTATCCATTAGGATACCGGTTTATAATGGAAGGATCAGTATATTCAGTTTCAGCCAGTTTGTCTGCAGCCAGATATGTTATCTATTGACCAGGATAAATTTGCAATGCAGCAGAATTTATATAATTAACATCATCATTACGCGTGAAAAGAATTATTCGTTCAGTAAGGAATGCCGGAGTCACCGTACCCTCAACATCTAGATGCGGATAAATTCTTAATAATAACTCATTTAAATCATTGCACCTAAAAATGTAGGAGGGAAGTTCAAACACTTCTGTAGGGTTTGTCCCAACCTAATGCATAAGTAGAAATTAATTAAGTAAATGATAAGTTTAGAGAAAATTGTCTACTAAAACATAAAGTATTCAAACAAATACCTCCAAAATAAATTTTGCAAAATTATTATTTTCAATGGATGAGTTATACAAATGCATATTCTGATCCAAGATCAAAACTTGTATAGCGCACCATAATGTAGATCATCTTAATGAGGCTCCAACAATTTTTTCTCGAACCCCCTTTGGTATGACTGGCAAGATTTGTCGAAAGTCCCTACCAAGAACAACAGTAATACTACCAAATGCTTTAGTGTTATCACATATATCCTTCAACGATCGATCCACTGACTCAACACAATGCAGGTGTTGCATAGGAACTTCGTCCCATATTATCAATTTTGCTTTTCTGAATAATTGTGCATGTATGGATTGTTTACTAAAATTACAAATTGAATTATCATGCACATCTAAAGGGATGCGAAATGTTGAATGCGTAGTCCGACCTTTGATGAGTAACAATGATGCAATACCAGATGATGCAACAGTGATAACTATATTTCCTAGACTATATAACATTGTTTCTATAGCATTGTACAGAAAAGTCTTTCTAGTTTTAGCACCACCGCTTAAGAAAAATGTAGTACCTTTATTTCCAAAATGGACGAAGTAATTGCTGAATAAGAATTATGCTGTGCATCATTAAGGCAATCAACATTTTTCACTGCATCCAATTGTTTCGCTGTATTTATAAGTTCTGATGTTCATGTAACAATCGACTGTCAACAATTGCATTCCAATTTCCCGTAAGAAGTGGCATTGGTGGAAAGTCAGATAGACACTTACCATACTCCTTGAGCAATTCATTGATTAGAAATAAGCCATAATCTTCAAGTTGGCATTGCGATGGTGTAGAAATTGAAAACATGATATTAATTTTATGTTGAAGAGCGTCACAAATTTGCATTGAGAATTGATTCCATAATGCAAGTAGGTTGATCGGTGAACATTCAATAAGAATAATACTAAACAGTCGTCTTAATTGATAACATATTTTCATAATTGAAGCTTCATGAATACATTATTTCCATTCTGAATCATCTTCAAGAAGACCTCTTGCAACACATATTGCTTTGAATGTAGAGTACTCTACATTATTGACAGTGCGTTTATTTTTCCATGATGTTGGTCCTTTAACAACTGTTAGTAACAACTGTAAATAGAAGCGTTCACCAGAGTTTGCAGATGGAAAATACATTCTACCAATTGAATGTCCAGATTTTCTTGGAGTCCAGACCTTTATGGATTTATTCCAAACAAACTTTTGAGGAAATTCTTGGTAAGTGAGATCATATGCTGACTCATGTAAAGCACAACATGTAAAAAATTCAGTCAAAGTTGTCTTCTCATTTTCAGCTCTAGACCATATTGTAGCATGGTCTTCATCTGAATCAAAAATAACACGGTGTTGCCATGGCAAATGAAGCATCAATCGTTGTACTGATGGTATCTCCTGATGTAAATGATATTTAAATAATCGCCAAGCTGCCTCTGGGGGTCCAATATATCTTGCATCAAGGTATTGCTGGATCTCATCTACTGCACCCAATACCATTGTGGTTTGATCATGACCTTTATAAATGTACTTATGGATGTATTTGTCACATCTTATTCCGGCACAAACTTCGACATTAATATGACAGTTAAAGCATCTAGAAAGATACATATTGTATGGAACAACATCTCGGTTATCAAACTGATGACCCCTTACAGTATAGATATGTCCATTATTACGACGACGATATATAGGATATCCATCACGATCCATTGTTGTTGAATATACATAAGTTCTCGGGTACTTCTTAGTACATTTACCATTATCCATTAATGAAGAACTTGGATTTCGAGCACCACATTGACCGTGCACCATACATTTTTTCACGGTATCAAATAATTTCGGATCTTGAGAAGGATCAGAAAATTCAGCACAGACAATCTTATCCACTTGATCACATGTATGTATCTTATCTGGACCATAAAGGAAGAAAAGAGCATGCTTGTGTGGAAGCCCACGTTTCTGAAATTCAACGGGGAAGACATGTGCTACTTTCCTTCCGAATACATTTTTAGCATCAATCTCCTTCATTAAAGCCTTTCTTTTTAACTCAAAAACACGGGCAACTAAATCGGGGCGATCAATAGACTTTTGATAAGGTAGAAGAGCATTAGATATTTCAGGCCAATTTTGATTTGCAGTCATGGTTAGAAATATATCTGGGTGCTGATTATATCGTATGATAACCATCGAGTCTTGAAAAATTTCAAACATGTGGCATGCACTTCCAGTGATAGATGAAGGAAATATCATCTGCTGGCCAATTTGGTCACAACTGACATATGCATCGATATCTGCAAGACCCTGATAGAGTTCAGAACGGAGTTTTTGCTGATTAAGTTTGATGAACGTCAAATGATTTTGCTCAGTTGCTGCCCAAGCATCAACTATGAACTCTTGGAACAATTTGCCAGCTCGCAAAATTGACGAATACTCAGTATGTTTTTCAAACAGACGGTAGCTATAAAACTTACACATGGTAAGGCGTCTATGTGAGGATTGATTGCACGATGGATCCCATTGCTTCAACTCTGGTTTCCATCCAAGCTGACCATGAGGAAATAATAAGACATAATGCAATGGCAAATATGCAGGATGAGTCTCATTGATTTGCATGAGTTGATAATTTCCTCGTAGATGTAAAACAATATCTCTCATCCCGGTAGGTCGATAGCCATCTCCAGGTAAAATAACTGCAATCTTATCTATAGTTGGGAGGTTATAGCGGCGTCGATATTTTGTTGAATTATAATGCAGATATACATGGAGATCACGACCAGATACATTTGCTTGAATTAAGACAGAATAAGCTTGATGATATAGATGGATGGATGGGTTTATGCCGGATAGAAAATTTTGAATGATAAGTAAGACATCCGTTCTCAAATGAGGATTTCTATTACTTCGTAACTCTATAGCAGAAGCAGGATCATATATGTAAAGTTGACAATAACTTGCTGTTTGATTCAGTTGTGTTAGAAGTGATCATGTTTGATGACGTTATTCTCTATGAATAGTAAAAGATGTAGGACGTCTACCCGGAATCAATCTTTGATCCAATGTAGCACCAAGACTGGTAAATACTTTAGCTGCGTTATACTCCTGAGCATATTTTCGAAATGATTTTGATTGCTCATTGGTACCATCTTTTGATTCCCAAATTGGTGTAGGGGGTTCAATAAGTGTATTTAATTTTACCTTTCCTTGCAAACAACAGGTTCCAAAAAGATGAGTTGTCAAAGTTAACCTTGATAATTGTTCATCCAACTAATGTAAAGCTGAGCAATGAGGGCATGGAATGTTCATTAAGCCAAGAGAATGCCGAACAGAATCCACAGTTGTTGGGGGACAAAGTATATTTGGAATTGACCTACAGAATCTAGTTTATAGTCAAATTACAGTAGTATAGATTAAGTCTGATGTATGATTAATAGGATAATAACCTGGTATGAGGTTCAACATCTTGTGCAAAAATAAAACCAGATATGTTTGTTTGTTCTTTTTCTCGTTCTCTCCTTCTGCGTTGAGCAAAGGACCTATCCATAGTAAAACCAAAATTAAGTACAATTAGAATAAAGTAGAGTAGAAATGATTTTATGTTCATGAAAGCAGAGACTAAGGTAGATAACCTGGTAGAAGGTCCATCATCTTGTTCAAACACATTATCATTACAGGAGGCTGAGCCCTCATGCAACTCGTCAAGTAGGGAAGTTGATAATAAAGGTGTTAATTGAGGTATATCATGTATGATGTTATGATGCATAATGTAACCCTCCGTAGCTAACTATACGGCGTAGGGTTACGTGTCATGGTCAAGTATGGTATCGAGGAAGTGAGGGTATGGTATTCTGAGGACATGGGACGCTAGTGACAACCTTGCAAGGTGCCCATTGGGGGTTGGAGAGTTTTGCAATAATACCCCTCACATTTTTATTTTGACCTAATCTTGGTATTCTATGTATCTGTGTAAACATAGATAACAATCTATACACAGTTGCCTTATAAGCTGAACACACTTGTAGCATATCCTGTACATAGTTGTCTTATAAGCTGAACACACTTGTAGCATATCCTGTACACATTTGTCTTATAAGCTGAACACACTTGTAGCATATCCTGTACACAGTTGTCCTGTCAGCCGAACACACTTGAAAAAATAGCACATTCTGTACATAGTTGTCTCATATGCTGAACAATATATGCACTGCTCTGCATATACATATATATAATGCACAGAACACAGATATATGCATAGCTGAACATGGATATATGCATAACTGAACACACATATTTAAGGGACTGAATATACATATATACTTCGCTGAACACACATATATGCATAGCTGAACACACATATATACATAGCTGAACACACATACATACATAGCTGAACACAGATATCTAAGGATCTGCTACAGGTGTGAGTTTTTATGTAAAAAAGTGCAAGAGAGGCTAGGATGGTCATTTTGATTCGGTTAGTGGGTATTAGTGGAGAGGTTGGCTGCCATGCATTGGATATAAGAGTTAGTGGGGTGGGTGAAATTCCTAAAATAACCCTAGAGGGTTCTACACACTCTAAGCTCCACTAATCAACATCCACATGTACTTTATTCTCCAAACCTGATCCTATCCATCCCATTGAGGGCTAGCACCTGCGAGAGAGTGTGTGAAAAAAAAGAATTTTTTTTTCAGATGTTGAAGGAGGAGTTTGAGGAGAAGAGATTGCATGTTGAAGCTATGGAGCAGGTGACCTAGAGCTTGGATCTTGAAGAAGAACTTGGAGGATTGAGTTAGGATGCCTTCAACCCAAATTGAAACCTCAGGTAGAGATCCTCACACACTAGGGTTAGGGTTCTTCATTATAACTGAAGTGATGATGCATGTTGCTTGATTTGCTTGCATATCCATGCATATCCCTTGAATCATCTCTTTTGTTCTTGCTGGACAACGTAACCAGAATACATGAAATTGCTTGAAAAAAATGTATGTTGTGCTTATTGATGTCCTTAATAACTTTCATGTTCACAAATTTTTCCAATTCAAACTGGAAGGTAGGTTAAAAATTCGATTTTTGCAACGTGTCTGGAATTCTGTCATACTCGACACAGTTTAGAAAAAATGGAGCTTATTACCTGCACACTCTATGGAATTTTTTGTTCTTGGTCTTGTTGAAAAGTTGAAAAGTTTATCTATAATTTCATCTCAGTGCATATGTTTAGAAATTCTGACTGAAACATGCCATAAATTAGCAATCTTTACAGCCTTCAAAAACTGTCTGAAATCAGCAAAAGAACCCGGTTCAGTAATAAATTCATAACAAATCAACTAAATGGTCAATTGCTATGAAATTTGAAATCTGACATGTTGGCATATAGGGCTACAACCCCCTTTGAATTAGCTTTTCAAGTTTAGTTCAATTATTTTGAGATATCATTACTGTAATGCTCTGTCCTGGTGCTGAAGCTAAATTCTGAACTGAAATATGGATGTTTAATTTGAAAATGCTTGAAAGTATGTTCTTGGTTTTGATGAATGTGGTCATTTTATAACCCTCAGTTGTGTTAATGATAAAATGTTCAACCCTATGCTTGAGTTTCTCCCTTGCTCATAATGAAAGTGATGTATGTGTTGTTGGTATCATTGTTGTTGGTAAATGATGCACGTTTGGCATGATGGAACTATGTGTTGGCTTACCCATGAAAACTGGAATTGATGCAGCAACTAAATCCTAGGGCAGATCATGATGCTAGGGGCATCCACTTGCACAGAGTGGGTCGACCCTTTAGGCGGGTTCGGGGGAGGTACCGTATCGGGTTGGTGTACGAGGACGAGACTTGTTTAGGAGTGGCGGTCGTGGCACACGGACCGTGCACTGAGCTTTAGTAGATTGCCACTCGCATGATGTTTGTCGTGGAGTGTGACCCCACATGCTCGAGGTTTACCGAGGATTTGGGAGCCCCGACCAGATGGCGGCTGCCGTTTTCCATCCCTATTTTAGGGATGAGGTTTAGTCTTCGTACACTAGTCTCGGTTACAGAGTCTCCAAATTCATTAACATTAAAATATAATGAACTTCTAATCATAAACGTTTGACTCTATAATTGGACATTGTGATGATTGTTGGTGTGTTTAGTACCCTGTGTGTGTTGAGTTTCTTTGCTAGATACGCTTTGACGTGTCCCCTCTCCGTGGTTTTGGGAGCAGGTACCCAGGAGCAGCGCCTAGAGCCGGACACTGCCAGACATCTATAATCCTCTTAGCTGTCGAGAGAGTGCTTTAGGAGATGATGTGGGTGTATGCGGGGTTGGCGAGAGATGAGGTGGTAGTTGTTGTTGCCACTCCTGTGGCCAGTGTAGTAGTTTTGTTTGGTTGTACCACCGGACGCATTCAGTTGTACTCTGTAGATTTGGTGGCTATGCGGCAGTGTCGGACTTTGATATGACGTACTTTTGACTGATGTATAGTAGTAGTAGTGTTGATCAGTGTACTCTTGGATTGTGTTTCTCTCTGCGAATGATGTTGAAAGGGGGATGCAGTCTTATGTTGTTTCTACTTTAGTAGTTCTTAGTACCACTCTCTGTTGATGCTGTTGCTTTTAGCGTTTTTATGCCTAGTATTTATCTTCTGAGTATGTTCTGTGTTGTTCCAGTGCGAGCAGTGGCCTGCTATACTATACATATTCTCATACGTTGGTGCAATATCGTGGCCTGTCGATCATCCCATTCCCTCTGACTCGGGGAATGGAGAATCCCATCTCTTCCCTTGAGTATTTGGGTGACTGAGGCGTGACAGGTTTTGTGGTGGACCATGCAGGTCAGAACGACACCGCGACGCATGTAAGAACGACATAGATTATGCTCTGATACCAGCATGTGGTACTAATTTGTATCTTATCAGTCTACTATAGAATGGCGAATGGAGAGGGTCAGTCCAATGATGGTACGGGAAGACAGTCTATATGCGAGCAACCGATGGGTGAGAGTCCTGGGTCTGGTGCAGCATCGACCAGAGAGGAGCTTATGGTTCAGGTGTTGTCTGGGATCCTCGAGCGCATTTCAAAACTCAAGGAGGGGTCTCCGACGCTCCCGTATACTATTTCTTCAACATATAGGCTTTTTAAGGACTTCACTCCGAGGCCCTTTTGAGGAGAAGAGACATGGTTGGAGGTGGATGAGTGGCTCAACCACATCGAGGACAGTTTGACTTTAGTTGGTGCCCCTCGAGATGAATGGGTCGACACCGCCTGTAGATGCTTTACGTATGCAGCCAGGGATTGGTGGAAGGCTCTTTAGTTGCACCTCAAGGGAGCAGATCTCTCCTGGGAGGAATTCAAGAAGTACTTTGACGCGACTTAACTGCCTGCCACGGGAAAGGAGGAGTTGAGACAGAGGTTTGAGCAGTTGACTCAGGGGCAGAGGACCGTGGATCAGTATGATGCAGAGTTCTCTCAGCTCAGCAAGTTTGCCCGAGAGTTAGTAGCCTCAGAGGCCGTGAGAGCGAGACGCTTCCGTTTGGGACTGTCTCTGGAGTATAGAGGTGTCATGTCTACTGCCATTCTACCTACCTATGAGGCCGTGCTCAAGGCAGCCAGGATGCATGAGTTCCATTTACGGAGTATTGGGAAAATACCAGCAGCTAGCTGTCGGCCGTCAGTTACTCCGAGGCCAGCTCAGAGGCCTGGTACTAGACCGGTCCAGTCAACTTAGTTCAAGAGGTTGGGATCTACACCTTCAGCACCAGTGGTTCAGCGACAGCCAACATGTTTCCACTGCGACAAGCCGGGACATGAGGCTCAGAGTTACAGACTATGGCATCAGAGGCAATGTTTTGCTTGTGGAGGGCAGGGGCATCTTCGGAAAGATTGCCTGAGAGGTTGCCAGATGGGACCAGGAGGACCGGGGACAGTGAGGCCAGCACAGCAGTAGCAGCAGCGTGTGCTTCCTGCGGCTCCTCAGCAGCTTGCGCTCCCTGCACCACCGAGGCCAGGGCAGGCTGGTCAAGGTAGACCACCTCGACCACCTCAGAGACCAGCGGGAACTAGAGCAGCTCCAGCTCCAGCTCCTTAGCCACGCCAGACTTTCCAGTTGACTGCAGTAGCAGAGGAGACTCCTAGTGGTGTCATTACTGGGGAGTTTCGAATGCCTTTATGATATTTATGTGCAATCTGTCTGTTAGTTCTCTGTGAGTAGATAGTTAGTATGTTCTTGTTTCTGTTACACTAGGTGTTGTTAGAATTGCCTCTTTCCCTAATGTAGCCTTATTTGATACCGGAGCATCCCATTGTTTCTTTTCTAATGAATTTATGAGTAAGAACCAGATTGTAGTGGATGCCTTCACTTATAATTGGAATATTCACTGGAAATGGAGTGATACTTAGTTCATCGTGTATGATGAATTGCCCAGTGGAGTTGGCTGGATTAGAGTTATATGCAGATTTTCTGATAATAGAATTATATAACTATGAGGTTGTGTTTTGGATGGATTGGTTAGCAAAGTTCTATGCTAAGATTGATTGTGGAAGAAGGATAATTGTCTTCCGTGTTCCAGGGCATGCTAAGTTTGTGTATCACAATGGGACGAACACATGTAAAGCAGTAAAGTTTAGAGCGACCCCGATAGAGTCGCAAGTGATGGTTATGGAGGCAGATTCGAAACTTCCAGAAGTTGTTAGAGATTTTTCGGATGTATTTCCCGACGATATCTATGGACTGCCTCCAGACAGATCATTGGAGTTCACTATTGATTTGATACCTGGAACCCAACCTATATCAAAAGCACCTTATCGTATGGCTCCTCCTGAATTATATGAACTTCGAAATCAATTGACTGACTTGTCGGGTGGAGGATTGATACGACCCAGTGTGTCTCCTTGGGGAGCACCTATTCTTTTGGTAAACAAGAAGGATGGTTCTAGGAGGTTGTGTATTGATTATCGGGGGCTGAATAAGGCGACAGTGAAAGACAAATATCCACTTCCTCGTATCGATGACATATTCGATCAGTTAGGTGGATCCAGAGTTTACTCGAAATTGGATTTGAGTTGCGGCTATCATCAGGTGAAAGTCCGTGAGTCAGATATTCCGAAGACTACGTTTCGGACTCATTATGGTCAGTATGAGTTCTTGGTGATGCCTTTCGAAGTTACGAATGCACCAGCCACATTTATGAGATTGATGAATCAAGTATTCTTTGACTATTTGTATAAGTTTGTGGTGATTTTCATCGATGATATCTTGGTATACTCGAAGAGTGATGTAGAGCACGCTGAGCACCTGAGGACTGTTTTGGAAACCCTGAGACGGATCAATTGTATGCTAAGGTCAGTAAATGTCAGTTTTGGTTGACTAAAATTTCTTTTCTCGGTCTTGTGATTTCTGGTGAAGGAATATCAGTAGATCCTGAAAAGATCGCTGTTGTCATAGACTGGCCGATTCCTCGATCAGTCACTGAGGTTAGAAGTTTCTTGGGTTTCGCAGGATACTATCGGAAGTTTATTAAAGATTTTTCGAAGATCTCAGCACCTTTGACCAATTTGACCAAGAAGGATGTATCTTATGTCTGGTCCGAAGAATGTCAGCGGGCGATGGACGAATTGAAGTGACGCTTGACAACCGCCCCAGTGTTGACGATTCCTGACCGATCAGGTGGGTTTGAAATTTTCTGTGATGCTTCAGGCAGAGGATTAGGTTGTGTGCTGCATCAACATGGTCGTATGGTAGCATATGCATCACGACTATTGAAGGTCCATGAGCAGAATTATCCCACACATGATTTAGAGCTTGCAGTAGTGATCTTTGCATTAAAGTTATGGAGACATTTTCTATTGGACGAACGTGTGAAGATTTATACAGACCACAAAAGCTTGAAATACGTCTTCACGCAAAGGGAACGTAATATGAGACAGTGCCGATGGCTGGAATTGATGGCCGAATATGATATCGATCTTCGGTATCATCCTGGAAAAGTCAATGTAGTTCCTGATGCTCTCAGTCAAATCCCAGTGATCACGAGGCTAACTTTTCAACCGCATCTTAGATGGGCTTTGAATCAGATGGATGTTGAAGTTGTGCTTTCAGGAGAGCAAGCGATTGTTATGGGATTACAAGTTCGATCAGACTTAGTGGATAGAGTAAAGGCAGCCCAGTCTGAGGATGATACGTTGCGAAGGATTCGTGAGCAAGTAGAAGCTGGTCTTCGGGCAGATTTTAGCATTCATGACGATGGATCTCTGAGATTTGGAACTCGAGTCTGTGTGCTAGCAGGTGCCATCAGAGAAGAGTTATTGAAGGAATCTCATAGTTCTCCCTATTCTACTCATCCGGGAGGAACTAAGATGTACCGTGATTTGCGCCAACACTTCCGGTGGCATGGGATGAAGCGTTCGGTGGCTGAGAGTGACAAGTGAAGGCTGAACATCAAAGAACCGCAGGTCTACTTCAGCCTCTCCCTATTCCTAAATGGAAATGGCAGCATATGACGATGGATTTTGTGACCGGCTTACCTCGGACACCGAAAGGTCATGATGCGATATGGGTGATTGTAGATCGTTTGACAAAGTCAGCGCATTTCATTCCTATTCGAGTTGGTCAGTCCACAGAGACCTTGGCTAAGAGGTAAATGGAGGAGGTCGTGAGACTCTATGGTGTCCCGGTATGTATCGTGTCAGATAGAGACTCGAGGTTTACATCACATTTTTAGAGGAGCCTACAAACGAGTTTGGGCACGAATTTGAGTTTAGCACCACTTATTATCCCCAGACTGATGGCCAATCTGAGCGTGTCATTCAGATTTTGGAAGATATGTTGCGAGCTTGTATGTTGGAATTTCAAGGATCCTGGGAAGATCAGTTGTATCTTGTAGAATTTGCATATAACAACAGTTATCAGGCCAGCATTGGTATGGCACCATTTGCAGCATTATATGGAAGGAAGTGTCGATCGCCACTTAGTTGGGATGACATTGGGGATGGAGAGGAACTGGGTCAAGATATGGTTGTTGAAGCAGTTGATGTGGTAAGGATAGTTGATCACTCCGTATTTTACACCTTTTTCACGCATGATTGCATGCCATTTAGATCGCTCAAATCATGTTTTTCGCGATTTATCGACAATATTGCGATACTTTTCACGATTTGTTGTTTTTGTCGAATTTCAGGAGATTTGGAGCGATTTGGAGTGATTCCGAGATACACCCACTCCGGAGTGTCACCGACGACTTCCCCGAGGGGTATTTTTCTATTGGAGAGGAGCGGAAGAAGAAAGAATGTCGTAGGAGCGACGAGGAGGCAAGAACATTCAAATTGGGCATTTTTAGCATCTCACTCGGCCGAGTGAAGGAGTCACTCGGCCGAGCATCGAGACACCGCTCGGCCGGCCAGATCGGACACGCTCCAAGCAACATATCAGCGTGCACTCGGCCGAGCATCAGAAGCTGACTCGGCCGAGTGACGTATCCCGTTCGCCTGAGTGGCACCCAGACGACGCCCATCAAAAACATCGAAGTTACTGTTTTTCGTCAGTCTGAGCAGCAGAAGCCCGACTCGGCCGAGTGGCAATTACCGTCCGTCCGAGTGAAGATAAGCCCATCGGCCGAGTGACGACAACTCACTCGGCCGAGTGATGAAAACTCACTCGGCCGAGTGACGCCCCAAGTGACGACCCCCAAGACCCCAGACTTACTGGAAATCATCAGGGTCTATCACTCGACCGAGCGACTTTTATCACTCGGCCGAGTGAGCCGCGCGCCTGTAGCGGAAAACACGATTTTGAAGAGGCGCAGGGGCATTTTGGTCACGGATTTTTGGGCAGTTTTGGGGGGTATTTAACCCCAGATTCTAATCTAGTTTGGGGGGCTTTTCTATTGCTTTTGGCAGCCTTTTTAGATTAGATTTTTTAGAGTTTAATTCTTGTGATTGGAGAGGAGAGAAAAGTGCTATTTTGTTGGATTCTTGGAAAGATACATTGGTTTGTCTCCCTCTCTATTAAAAAACCTTTTTTATTGCTATTTTGAATATTGCTATGAATTCCATTGCTGTTTCTATTGATTATTCTTCCATTAGCAATATGATTTGTGAGTAGTCTTAACGTCTTAGGGCGTGGGGATGAACCCTACGAGCCCAATTCCCGATTTGTGACGATTTGGTAGAACTATTGCTAGAATTGATTAGGGTTAGTTTGGGATTGATATAACACGGATAGCTAGGTGTTTATATCGATTGGGATTTGCAAGAGATTGGATCCCAATTTGATAGGAAACCCTAGAAATCCGAATTGGGTTGAAATTGAGTTTCCTTAGTATCGGTTTGCAAGAGATTGGACCGATAGTAGGATTCTCGGTTGCAATTCTATACCGATACCAGTTTGCAAGAGATTGGACGGGTAGGAACTATCCCAACCTAGGTCGTAGCCCGAGTTTGCAGGAGAGTGGGCTCGGGATGCGATTGAACGATGACGTTGATCCTAATGCTAGCTTGCCTAGGCTAGGGTTTGCAAGAGATTAGACCCGAGCCTAGGTTTGCTATAGACCGGCAACAGCGCGAGGGCGTGAGCTAGGTTTTACATTCAGTTGCAACTAGTTCACCCGACATTCTACCCTAGCAATTGTGAAACCGATGAATCACAATGACGAGATACAGTGAGTAGCGGGAATTCCCTATTCCCTAGGCGTCTTTATTTGATTTTATATCTCCTTACATTATTTGACGATTGTGACAATATCACCGAAAGGCAATTTCCTACTTTTCTGTCCCTATAGCCAGGTTGTTCGGAGAAGGCACTGTCATACGTCCTCCCTGTGTTCGATACCCGCTCGCCGCTACACCGTGCGCTTGCTGTAAAACTACACGGTCGCTCTTTAGGGCGTACGCCCGGGCGCAATCAAGTTTTTGGCGCCGTTGCCGGGGAGGCGGTTGTGTTTGATCCTACCACCCTAGCTATTTCTTTTTTTTGTTTTATTTCTTCATTTTTTATCTAACCCTTCCATTGTGCTAATCACTTCTTTGAAACTTTGTTTTCCCGTGCATGTACACGAGATCCACTGCGGACCCCGTAGATATATTGTTTGATCCTGAGATCGAGCGTACATTGCGGAGAATCAGAGCGGAGAGGAGACCCGATACGGAAGGGAGGTTTATGAACGTTCGGGAGACGCCTGAAGAGTTAGCGACAAGAATGGCGAGGATTATTTCCATTCGAGATAGGCTCCGGCCTAAGACTTCCTCCACGACCTCGTCCATAGCCATGCCGGAGTTGGCGGCCAACAAGAATTTGGAATTGAAGACCGGATTGGTGGTCCTTATGCAACAAGATCCTTTTCATGGGAATCCCCATGAAAATCCCCACTACCACATCCAGCTCTTCCTATCAAAGTGCGCCACCTTCCAGATGCCGGGCGTCACCCTAGATGCCATTAGACTGCGCCTCTTCCCCTTCACACTAAAGGATAAAGCTCTTTATTGGTTGAGGACGCAAGCTGAAGGAGTCTTTACCACATGGGATGAGTTGGCGAGCGCGTTTATCGACAAGTTCTATCCGTCCTCCAAGACGGTAAAGATTAGGAGTGCTCTCATGTCCTTCAAGCAAGGACCTCAAGAGACACTCTACGAGGCATGGGAGCCCTTCAAAGACCTGCAGTATCAGTGCCCCCACCATAGCATTGAAGATTGGGAGCTCGTCCATAGCTTCTATAATGGTCTCCAACCGGGGACCAAGCAGATTATTGATGCCACGGCAAATGGGGCCATCCTATCGAAGACTCCCGAAGAAGCTACGGCCTTACTTGAGGAGATGGCCTTGAACAATCAACAGTGGGGCGACGAGCGAGGACACTCTTCGTCCTCCTTGAAGCCATCTAGCATCTATGAGGCCAAGGCCGTGGCGGAGCTTGCCAACAAGTTTGATTCTCTCCATATGGTGGTGGAGAGACTGGAGAAATATATTACGGAGCCCCAAGGAGCCCCTTCCACATCCACACCAACGAGTCAAATGTGTGATTGGCAAGACCAATCCCAAGCTATGTATTTGGGAGGAGAACAAGGAGAGGGATCTTTGGAGCAAGTTCAATACGTCGCGGGGAACCAAGGATATTGGGCCAATCCGGCTATTAGAAACCATCCCGGTTTCTCCTATGCCAACAATGATGGAGCATTGAACCCCCCTCAACAACTACCTCATCAAGCTCGACAACAACAACAACAACAACAACAACAACATTATCCACCAAGGGGGCCACCGCAACAAAATTTCCCACCAAAGCAACATGCGGGACCCTATAGGCCGCCCGGATACAATCAAGGGTGGAGAAATCCAAACCCTCCACAAGCTCAACAACGTTCCGATTTTGAAGCTAGAGTGAAGGAGTTTATGGTTGAGCAGAAGAAGACTAATGCTTCCTTGAAGGCGAGCCAAGATTCCCTTGCAACCGTTGTAGGCCAAATCTCGAAGCAACTTGCGTTGCTCAATCGAAATAGTCAACAGTTGTCGGCTCAACCCGAGCAAAATCCATGGGGCACCACCGGACATATCAATGCCGTGGTTGCAGTTACTACGAGAGGCGGGAAGGATACCACCCCCGTCATGATTCCAACCAAGGAGCTCGTGGTGGAGAGAGTAGAGCCAAGTCCAGAGCCGGTCATTGAAGTTGAGAGAGAGAAAGAGCCGTAAGGGGAAGAAAAGTCCAGAGCGGAGCAGCTGATTGAAGAGAGTCGTTTTATTCCACAGATCCCATTCCCTCATAGGCTTGCTAGAGCAAAGATGGAGAAGTGACTAGCCAAGTTTCTTGAATATTTAAGAGGGGTAAGCCTCAATATTCCTTTCCTCGACCCTATCGTGGAGATCCCGACATACGCCAAGTTCTTAAAGGATTTGATTACGGGAAGAAAGAGGAAGGAGAAAATAATGCTCGCTGAGGAGGGGTCTTGGTTCACAAGGAAAGAGAAGGAGCCCACCAAATTCAAAGATCCGGGGAGTTTCTGAATTCCTTGCACCTTAGGCGGCGTCCCTCTACAAAAGGCGTTAGTAGACTTAGGGGCTAGTGTTAGCCTCATGCCTCTCTCTATGTTCCGAAGACTAAACACCGGCACAGAATTGAAGCCTACCGACATGCGGATACAACTAGCAGATGGTCGGATTACAAGGCCGGTAGGGATCACAGAGGACATCCTGCTACAAGTCCCGGGAGGCATATGTTTGCCATGCGACTTTGTGATCATGGATGTCAAGGAGGAGGGAGATACGTCGCTAATACTTGGACGCCCGTTCCTCGCCACCGCCGGTGTCATTGTCGACGTACGTGAAGGGACTCTAACATTGAACGTCGGCAACATCAAGGTGGAGCTTCATATACCCAAGGCAATGAAACACATGCCTTATCATGAGGAGCTGGACTATATGGACCTCCTTGACGAGGTCATTGAGGAGGCGATCCCCCATTCCATCGGCACAATATTCGAGGATGACTTCGAAGAAGGCCCGGATTTGGGCCAAGAAGGAAAGATGAATGACTCCCCCGATCTCTCCATGGAAGTTGATGAAGGCGACACTGATATCGTAAGAATACGAGAGCTCTGCAAGCTCTCAAAGATGAGAACTCCGAAGAAAGCTCCACCGATACGAAAATCGGTGTCACCGGTGAAGCCAAGGCCCGGAGCAAGCACTAGCTTGGGGGAGCCACCCCCCAACACTACCCGAGACGAAGGAGCACTGAGGTAGAACACGCTGCCACAACATCCAAATCCGAGCGTTCTTCCCGATAAATTTGACGGGTGCATCTCATATGCACCCAATATCCCGCATTAAATTGAAAATCCAAGGGGGTCGAGCTCAAGACCTTAAACGAGCGCTTGTCGGGAGGCAACCTGACGGTTATCGCTTTATTTTTGTTATGAATCAACTACTGGGGGAGGAACCCCCAGCCCTTTATTTATAGGCATGGTAGGAGAGTAGGTACATCGAATACATAGATATGGGCGTATCTCTAAGATACCCGCAATCCTAACCGACTCTGTTTATTTCCATTCACAACACTCCCCCTTATCCAGCCATAGGTGTGGACTCTGCTCAAGAGTACTTTGGGATTCTGAGCGTAATAAGAGTCTCACATGTGGTGGATACTTCAGGATCCAGAGTTGGTGAGGTTTGCCTCGTTAAAACCTTTAGCTATGGAAAACCCAGTGGGAAAAACCATAGTTAAGGAAAAAGAGTGCAAACGCTTTTTAACTCCCCCTGATTTGTACAAATGACTCTGCTCATGAATACTTCTGGATTCTGAGCGTCACAGAGGGGTGGATACTTCGGGATCCAGAGTTGATTTGATTTGCCTCGTTAAAACCTTTGGATATGGAAAACCCAGTGGGAAAAACCATAGCTAAGGGAAAAGAGTACAAATTCCCTCAACTCCCCCTGATCTGTAAAAGCTCTTAGGCTTTCAGATCTCTTAGGCTTATCTCATCACTCCTATTTACAACATTCCGAAAATATACACAGATTACAAAGTTATTGCAATTAAGTAGCTGCTGAATCCAGAAACTCTAGAGAGGTGTGCTAAGTATCGTCGCCTCTGATGATGTCTTCAGACTATGTGGTTAGCTCCACAATACCAGCTTCTATCCCAATCGTCATTGGGATGTGATGTACCAGCAGGCGCCCTCAAGTACACCATTGGTGTGGTGAGGATCTCGGAACGATAGGAAGATGTCGCCTTCATAAATTGCTTTGCAGATCTGCAGGGGATGGCCATCCCACTGTGGGTACCCGTTCTGTGATTTCTCAGCATAGGGACTGGACCTGAAACCTGCATTTGCATGAACATTGAAGGATGATACTTCATTTTGTAAGCCCGAATCTTTTGACCCTTGGAGGAAGCGCAGAAGGCTTAACTCCGGTCTAATGGCCCTTTTTAGGTGCCAACTATCTCTGGCTAATGAGATTACTGCAATTGCTATACCGGGACACATGCAGTTAGCCAGGAGTGCATGATTGCACTTAGATAAGGGACTTTAGGACCAGTTATATCCTCCCCCTCTTCCAGCGATCGGAAGGGTTCTTTTTGTTCATCCAGAAAGTGTACCACCGTAGGTGTACTTTGGATGACAATGGTCCTTTTAATATCTCCAACGCACTTCTGGGCGTTTGTAACAGGATTCTATGAGCCATGACTTTATATTTGCCTAGGTCTTTTTATTTCATGTTTAAAAGTCAGGCTTGTACATTTATTTCAGTTTTCTCTTCAGGAGATCCGATGAGATGTTAGTTGTCTACTACTAAGATCTCTAATCCTGTTCTTTGCACAGATGCAAAGACAACCTTTAGTAGGAATCATTGACTTGTCAAGTGATTCTCTTGGTTGTACATTTATTTATTATACTTATTGTTTCTTCATTTGAATAGACGTCCCGAAGTCTATTCAGGGCTTTTAAGGAAATGTGGAAGTTATCTTTACAAGATATCCACGAGGGTATGCCGTCACAACATCCAATAACGGCATATCCAAAATTTTCCTTCGCCAAATCGTAAGGAATTCGCTTTTGATAACTTAGGGAGACTGATGCATCATTTATGAGACATGCTCATTTGAATTTGTTCGATCCCTAGTTTCAGCGATATTTTCCTTGGGCTATAGGTTGTACCGTATAGCATACGATTTTGTATTTATTTTTCTTATGTTTGCAATACTTTGTTTTATCCACAGGTTTGACACCTTTTGGTGTCTGGACTTCAGGTCCGAACATTTCACGTTTCATAAGTGAGTCCAGCTCATCTTTTATTGCCACGTTCCATGTTTGGCCAGTCTCTACGTTTGCCTTCTAGCAACGGAGTGTGGAACGATAATTTATAAACGTTATCGCCATTGCGATGTATATGGCAATATGATACGTGAATACATTGTCGACAATTTATGTTCTATCTGTCCAACACCTCCCCAGTACGTACAACATTTACATAATTTCACTTTTTCCCGGCAATTCCTCTGCAGTGGATTCCGGGAAGGGTGATGGTGTGGACATGAGCTCATTGTCCTGTGGTAGTATTGTCTTAAGGTCTCCAGGAGTTTCTGTCCTTGGAGCCTGGTAGTCTGCCTCTTTTCTGTTGAGGATCAGCCACTTCTGCTGCTGGTGGATTGCATCCATTCTCGGGGATGTCAATCCTAGCTGGAGTTTTTGCAGCAGGGATGTGTGATCTTACAATCTTCTGGTTGTCAATAAATGATTCCGGTAATTGGTGAACAGTGTTCTGTATGTGGAAGATCTTCTGGATCTCATCTACACATTGTATTGTTACCGGATCATAGTGGGTCAAGCTGTTTGTATCACACGTTATAATTTTCATCGCGCCAGATTTTCCAGTATCTGGGCCTATTTTTGGGAAAACTCGTCTCATCGAGATCACAGTCTTCAAGGTGTGCCTTAATTACGTCCCCCGTTTGGGGTTCTAGGTATCTTATAAGTGAGGGTGAGTCAAACCCTGCATGGATACCTAGGCGACGTTGAGTACCGTTTTCGTCCTCTTTGGTGGTGCAATGGGGATTTAAGACTGCGCGACCGAAGATTCTCAGATGAGAAATGTTCGGTGGCATTCCATATGCAAATTGCATTGGAGACTCTGACCTCCAGAGGGTCTTATTTTCATTTACGATGCAGCATGCAAAGTTTGCATGTCCCCATGCATCCATAGGCAATCGGGATTTAATGGACGTTCATTCCATTGGAGTCTACTTTTCAGTGACTCTGCCGGCCCATTTTGGGTATGAACATGCGGCACTTGTATGTTCATTTTCAATTCCCGTTGATTGGCAGTACTCTTGAAAAGACTGGGAGGTATATTTCCCAACATTAACCAGACTTATTTACAACATTTTATTGTCTGGGAAATGTGCCCGCAATATTTTTATTTTTGTGCCAATAGCTTTGGAAAAGCTAAGTTGCGGGTCTGTAGTAGACATACGTACGAATATTCTGAGGATGCATTTATCAGTACAGTGAAGTACTGAAATAACCCACTAGGGGTGGTGGATTTTATCCACATCTATCTCCTTGTATTCTTTTTGAGGAAGCGTGGAGATTCTTTTTCAACTTATCGTGGAGATGGCCGTTGCAATTAGTTTTCCCTTATAGTAAGGGATGCGAGGGATTTTTTTTCCCTTCTGAAGAATCTTCTGGTTCTTCAAGTCATACCCATAGGATAAGATGCGATGCATCATCACAAATTCAGGGTGGCCAAGTCCATCATGCCGGAGTAAAAACTCGGCTGATGTCGGGCACTTCAGGTGCTCCGTTTAATTCTGCTTCCTTTCTCCGAATCTTCGTATGGTGGAGGCCTATAAGGCTCTCAAAACATTCAAGTGTGGATTTTACTCCTTTTTCTTGAGACGTTGCATACGGTAATTTAATTTAATTTTTTTTTTTCATTTACATTTGCTTGTTTCCAAGTGGAATCCGTTGAACCGGATGTCCTTGAAACTTAGAAAGTCTCTTTTGGAATTCGGAGGGATTAGTGCATCCTTTATTTTTGTGTCGTTTGGGGGCAACAGTGTTGCATTCCCTGGATCTTCAATATAGCCCTGATGTTGGGCTTTGTATTGAAAGAGATCGTACGTGTTTATTATCTACTAATTATTTATGAGAGCAGTTTCATCTATTGAAAGATGAATCGTTAGGCACATGCATATTCAGATACACATTTTTATTTATTGTCTACTAAACATTTTCATTCAGAACAAATGTCATAATTAAAATGCTCTCATAAATTATTCTCAAAACAAATTGCTAAGATAAAAATAAAGGCTAATCAAGCAAGTCATCATTTTCGAAGTTGTCAGCTGAAAACTTGACTGGAGCATCAGAGGTCATCAGGTTTGTTTCAGCTTTATTTTTCTTGTTCTCTTTATACAAATCCTGGAGGTGCTGCGAAGTTCGGCACATTTTGGACCAGTGGCTTTTCATGCCACAATTATGGCACTGGTCTTCCCATTCCCTCTTGGGTGGGGGTGAATCATTTTTTTCATTTCTGTGCCACGTGAACTTCCGCTTACTTTCATTATTTCGCTGCTGCTGTACATTGCCCTTGGCATTTTTCTGTTGACCCACCCTTCTGTGGTCTTTCTTTTCTTTTATTATCTCTCTTCTTTTTGAAGGAAGAGGAATGGTGAGCTTCTGGTAGGGGGCAGTGCCGGGAGGGCGCATATTGTGAGTGGAGAGAAGAAGCTCTCTTTTTTGCTCGGCCATGAGTAAACATGACGGCAGCTCGGAATACTTGGTGAACTTGCGTTCACGGTATTGCTGCATGAGTATCGCATATTTTTCATGGAAGGACGTATACGTCTTTTCCAGCATGCGATTTTCTGAGACTTTTTCACCACACAACTTCAGGCGTGCGGTGATGCTAAAAAGTGCTGAGTTGTACTAAGCAATGGACTTAAAGTCCTGTAGTCTCATGTTCTTCCACTCATATCGTGCCCTTGGGAGTATAACATCTTTCTGATGTTTATTCATGTCCTCAAGGGCAGCTCATAGCTCAAGTGGATCTTCGACCGTAAGGTATTCAGCCTTTAAGGTCTTGTCCACATGGCGGCGAATATAGATGATGGCTTGCGCCTTCTCTATATCGCTAACATTTTCTTTTTTTCAGTCACAGCAGCGATGAGGGACTTTGCCCGCCGGTGAAACTTTACATCTAGCTGCCAGCTTAGATAGTTTCTACCTGATGCTTCCAGTACTTTGAAATTAATGCTTGCAATATTAGCCATTTATCTAGCAGAGCACAAACATGCATGAATTAATAATTAATCAGGGAAAACATTTTCATGCGGAGGCAATATTTAACGAAAAAATAAATGTGTGGATCGGCCAGTTCCACAAGAAGGAGTCCAAAAGTCCACAGTCCAAATTATACAAATTTGCAACTTTAAAAATGAAAATACAACTTTGGAAACCCAGTGGGTCCCATATGATATCTCCATCTTCAAGCGTGGCCTCCGTCTTCATGGAAGTTGGTCTTCTTTCTTTGACATTTACATAAATTCCTCGCTACAATTTCTCTCAAAAATAAAAGAAAAGTGCGGGAAATAAACTGTGGGACTAAACGGCCGATCCAAAAACCACATTTAGCAATTCATGCAGAAATATTGTGCTCATCAACATTTTCATCAGACATTTTCATCACAGGCATCACAGGCATTTAATATTCGCAGAGATGGATAAATAATTTAAACACTTAATAATTATTGGACCATTGGGCAACGTCATACACCGTTAGGTTAGGTTACTAACGGTAGAGAGGTCGCAAGATCTTCCTAATTATTAAGTTTTAAATACAATGCACAACCACACATATAATATCCAACAGAATATACAAGAGATACAAAGCATGTAAATATGATTTTTGCAGAAAAAAATCATTACAATGCAAAGGTTGTAAATTGAATGGGTTTAATCAATTAAATTGATTAAGAGCCCAAAATAAACATTTTCTTTGTCAGAGGGAAAATTTTCCCTCATCATCCTAAAAGCCCCCCAAGAATCCCCAAAAAGTCCTCGCCTGCCCGATATTTGTCCCGTAATTTACCGTGATTTTTCACGAATATTTTGCCCTTAAATCCCATTTTTAAATTAATTTTTAGGCTAACAAGTTGCCTTTTGAGGCGAGTTTATAGCCCTTTGCCTCCCCCAATTTTTTTTTCTTCAGATAAACCAGCCTGCGGGCCTGAAGCCCGCAGTCGACCTATGGGCTTCAGGCCCATAGGGTTTTTTTTGGGAATCTATGGGCATGAAGCCCACAGATCTGCAGTGGGCTTCAGGCCCACAAATCTGTTTTTTTTGTGAAAATCTGTGGGCCTGAAGCCCACAGATCTGCTGTGGGCTTCAGGCCCACAGATGTCTCTGTTTTTTTGGTGTTAGGGTTTTGAGGTGGGGGGCGCCGCCGCCGCCCCCCTGAACGGGAGGCGCGGCGGAGGCCGCCGCCCCCCGCTGCAGGGGGGAGCGGCGGGGGCCGCCCCCCCGCAGAGGGGGGGCACGGCCAGGGGTCCGCCGCCCCCCGCTGCGGGGAGGAGCGGCGGGGGCCGCAACCCCCCGCAGAGGGGGGCGCGGCCAGGCCCCCCCCCGCAGAGGGGGAAGCGGCCAGGGGGCCGCCGCCCCCCTCTGCGGGGGACGGCCGGCGCGGGGGCCGCCGCCCCCCTCTGCGGGGGACGGCCGGCGCGGGGGCCGCCGCCCCCCTCTGCGCGGGGGAGCGGCGGGGGCCGCCCCCCCTTGCAGGGGGGGGGGGGGCCACGGGGGCCGCCGCCCCCCCTGCAGGGGGGAGCGGCGGCGGTCGCCCCCCCTGCAGGGGAGGGCGGCGGTAGGGGCCGCCGCCGCCCCCCTATAGGGGGGGTGCGGCGGCTGCGGCCCCCCCCTTTTGGGTGGGACGGCGTGGCCGGGGGGGTGGGGGGGCTGGCGGCGAGGCCGCCGGCGGTGGTTGATTTAGGGTTTGAGAAAAAAAATCCAAAATCCCTAAAAAATTTGATTTTTGGGATGAATAATCCGTCGTTTTCAAGGCGACGATGAATCCACATGACGGTCTTGCGAGATCTAGGGGAGGGGCAATCATACGTATGATTAAAAGTATCGTTTTTAGTACTTTTACCTCTATATTCGTCCTCCGGATATAGCGACGGTTGCTCGAAGCCCTACGCGGATGACGACCCTTGATGGAGGAAGCCTTGCACCGCGCTCGTGGATCTCCCGTCTCGCCTTCGCCTTCGCCTTCGCAACGAATGGAAAGAAAAAAATTTTTGGAAAAGAAAAATTTTTAGAGTCGTGCTGATAACGTGTTATGAATCAACTACTGGGGGAGGAACCCCCAGCCCTTTTTTATAGGCATGGTAGGAGAGTAGGTACATCGAATACATAGATATGGGCGTATCTCTAAGATACCCGCAATCCTAACCGACTCTGTTTATTTCCATTCACAACAATTTTTACTTTGTTCTTTATTTTTTGTTTTAGAAATTATTAGTGTTTTGAGTCGTTTGCCTGAAAAATTTGTGATAACTGGTCCTATTTTTCTTTGACAGGAGAGGAGAAAGGGATATCTATCATTAGGAGGATGAACAAGGCGACAAAGAGCGCTCCAGGGATGCGCTCGATGCTTAGGAGAAGGAAGAAATCAACTGGAGAAAGAAAAACAGAGATCAGAGCCCAAACGGAGCCAAACAACAGAAAACAGGAGTCACTCGGCCGAGTAGAATATCCACTCGGCCGAGTACATAAGTTCGTCCGCCCGAGCGGCGCACAAACGAGGGAAGTCTGTTGTACCCAACTCTCTGTTTCTTTTCTTGATTTCAGTATAATTACCACTCGGCCGAGTATATATCCTCACTCGGCCGAGAGAAACTGATACGCTCCTAGGGCGAGAACTGCCGAGTAGCTTGTGCCACTCGGCCGAATGGACTTTTTCCACTCGGCTGAGGGTGGTAAAGCCACTCAGCCGAGTCGTAAGTGGGGAGGAGTTTTCGAAAAGATTTCCGTTACGTTCACTCGGCCGAGCGACATAGTCACTCGGCCGAGTCGTAACTTTTCCTATTTAAGTCGCAGCGGGTTGGCGCGTTTTTCGAAACGCCCAAAAATCCCAACGCCCGATCGCTGCGACTGTTCAACTCCCTCGGCCCGCTGCGACCCCTCCACTCGCCCGACCACCTCACCGACGGCGGTGCTCGGCCGACCACCGACGCCGACGACCGCCGCACCACCGACCGAGTCGCCGGTGACATCCTCACCGCCGGCCGAGCTCCGGTAACCCCAAAATCGCCCATTTTCTCCTTTTTCTTGTATTTTTTGACGATCCGTGCACTAATCGAGCCCCTAATTCAAATTAACTTCATTATCTATCCATTATACCCCTAACCCCCCCATGTATTTTGAATATTACACGCTGATATCGTTGTTTGATGTGCATGCAATCTTGGGGAGCTTAGGGGAGCTTCCGGTGAGCACCTTTGGCTTTGTGGAGGCGGCGTCTTCGCACGCATCAACTATTTTGCTCTTGCAGCGTGTTCTGGTATATTCGTTCCACTCATTTTCGCACGCCGCATTTATTTCGCTTTTTGGTGAGCACTCGGGGCACCTATGCTGCCCCGAACACGACCGCGCACCAGGAGAGCTTCTGCCAAGCGGAAGCGGCCGGATGAGCTCGGCCCCTCCCACGAGATGGAGGACTCTCCTCTGCCTACACCACCTCACCCCGCACAGCCCCAGCCTGCCGACCCCGTTCACCCCGCACAGCCACACCCTGCCGACCCCGCTCACCCCGCACAGCCACTCCCAGTCGACCCACAACCACCACCGGCTCCACTTGTCGGGCCGCTGGGGATTACGTTCCGAGACGATGCACATCACGTCGCTTTCGAGTGTATCACCCAGCGCTCGATAGTACCCTCCATGTTCGTACACCTTGCTGACCTAGACCGCCTGGGGGTACTCGAGGGATTACTCACGTTGTATGACAACGTGGGTTGGCGAGACTTTCTTTCTGTGTCGGCGGACACCAACGTCCGTCCGACATTCAAGGTCCTCAGCTCGATCGCCCGGACCGCTGAGGGATGCTCCTTTCGACTCATGGATCGAGAGTGTCAGATCACTCTCAATATGCTTATGGCATTCTTTCAGTGGCCTGCTGTCCCCACACCCGACCGAGCCTACGCCCCCCACACACATCCCTCCCCCATCCTTCGATTCCCACGCCTTCTGGGCCCGGATCACAGGTTTACCACCGGCCTTTGACCCTAGTAGGGCCAAGGCTTCGGACATAGTCCACCCCTGCCTCTGCATAGCACATCGCCTTATGGCGACCACCTTTCTGGCGAGGTACGAGCCTGGGACGATGTCGATGCCTGAGCTCTATATGCTCTACGCGATGACTCGCCCCAGAGTTCTTGATAGGGATGGAGTCACGTTGGTCCCTGCCGTTGAGATCGACGTCACTAGCTGGTTTTTGGACCGCATCATCGTATCGACGGGCACTCGCTCCCCGATATGTTACGGCGGTCTGATCACTCTGCTAGCCCTGATGATCGGCGAGGACCTTCCGGCTGACCTGCGATGAGCCCCGGGCCCCACTGCATTATCGATAGACGTCATGGCCTGGATGAAGATGCTTCGCCCGCACGGTCAGCGGCACTGGGTATGGTTGCACGGTCCGTACGGTGCTGACTACATGATCCTTCCGAGCCCTGCTCGGACACACTTAGGACCAGCACACGACGACTGGCTTCCGGCGATGGATCTCCTGATCCCCGCCACCTACGTGCTAGAGGCCGAGGGAGCTGAGCCTGCACCACCTGCACACCCTCCACCGCCAGCTGACCCTGTGTTCCCTCAGCCTGAGCCTGCACTTTCTGCTGCTCCTGACACTTCTGTCCCCACTTATGCCAGTGTCGGGAGCACACTTGCTGAGCCTACGCCCACCACGTCTACCACTACCACCACCACTGCCGTGCCCCTGTCAGTTGAGCCGCTCACTTCTCTGTTACCCGAGCGCCCACCTACTTTTATTGAGAGCGGAGAGCCTTCTTTCGCTGCTGTCGTGGAGACCATTGCTAGTATGATCTCCGCTGGGATTTCACCTTTTGGACCCCACACTGCCTCCCCAGCGGTTGACACTTCTGTCTCCACCGTAGCCGTTCTATCTGAGAGCGGTGTGACGTCTGTCCCCACTTCTGTGTCACTGACCTTTCCTGTCGCCTCGTCACCGATTTTGCCTTCCACTCCCTCTGCTGCTGCTTCCACCTCACACCAGCCTGCGTCCCAGCCTCGCCCTGAGGCTGGGCATCCACTAGTGAGCACAGCACCCGTCCCACCCATGCATGCTGTCCCGATCACCTACACCACCCGTATTAGACAGCCCCGACCAGCTCAGCCTAGACCTATCCGTCCCATCCACTACACCACCCCCTGACGCCTTAGTTCAGAGCGTTCGCGCTCTTGAGGGTGGGTTGAGTGGACTCCGGGGCGATTTTAGGGCTTTGTCTTCCACAGTCACCGCCATGCAGCACCGCCTCGAGCTACTTCCTAGCATTCACTATTGCTTGACTCAGATTCTCGAGCGGCTTCCTCGCGTACCGACCTCACCCACACCTACCCAGCAGGTACCCACACCCACTCCTTCACCCACCTAGCCTGCTCCTACACCCACACCCACACTCCCACCCACCCAGCAGACTGTTCCCCAGCCACCACCACCACCTCCTCCACCTCCGTCTCAGGACAGAGACGGCGCGGCACCACCCCTTAGGCACCCTTGATGCCTTTTATCCTTTTTTGCCGTCATGCTGCCCGTCTCTGCTTGGTCCTGATGATTTTTGCCTACCCCCCTCCCCTCACTGTTTTGGGTCCACATTTTGATCATATCTTTCTATATCATTTTTGGGAGAAAGGGAGAGTCTTTTTGGTGTGACACTCTTATATCTGATTCACTCTTATATCTGCATGCATCATGTCCGCATCATATTTTCATTTTGTTATTTTTATTTCTTTTTCATCATGCATGCATCCTCACCTACCCCTACCATTACACGTCTCTCGGTGTGCCACACTTTGCACATTGAGGACACTGTGCACTTTAGCTTGGGGAGTGAGTTCTCACGCTTTTCGATTTACCACCTTTATTTTTAGTTTTTTCACGCCATTTTCCGCATTTGCACGCATTTTTCATTACTTTTCTTTTTTTTCTTTTACCATGCATCACGTTTTTCTTATTTTCTTCGTGTGCCGCATTGTAAATAGTTTTATTTTCCATCTTTATCTTTATTTCATTCATCTCATGCTAGAGATGATTTTTCTGTGATGATAATGACGTAGAGTTAGCTTTCTCTATATCCATGCTATATTTGTCATGTCTTAGCTTTTATATCTGATATCATATGCTATAATCTGCCTTGCATTTAGAGATAGTAACCCACACTTTTTCCGTATGAAAATGGATGAAATTCTATTATTAGCTGAGTCTGAATATTCATATGTATGCTACCATAGAAAACACACCAAGATTCACGCATTGAATGCTTATATCTGGAGTACCGTTTTCTTTTCCTATATCACTTCTATTTGCATGACTTGTACACTTCACTTCAGGATGATTGAATGATGTTAGCTATGATAAATCTGGATTAGTTTGCTTTTTTGTGATCGAAACCGAGTAGATTAAATTACCCAGCTGAAGTTGTCATGCGCGTCTTATAGAGTGAACTGAGAGATACATTTATTTCTTTCTCCACATATCTTGAACATTAATTCTCTATTTTAAAATCATTGGTGAATTTCCCCTTAGCGAATCTAATATTTGGCATTCCCCCGTTATTAAATTCCTAGCTCCAAATTTCCCAAAACCAAAAAGAAAAAGAAAAATTCTTTTATATCCTTCTCTCTCTTTTGATTTGGGATCATTTGTGTATATATGCTATTAAAAAAAGAGAGAAAAGAAAGAAAAGAAAAGAAAAAGATTTGAGAAAAAGAAAAGAAAAGAGAAAAGAATCTCGATAAACGATCCCATCTCATATACTCTCTCTTTCTTCCCTCCTTTTGTTTTTATTTTTATTTTCTTTTGCATTTGGAGCTTCAAAAGAAATGGGGAATGTAAAGACAGTTTTGTATATGCCACCACGCTTATAGATAAGCTTGGGGGAGAGAATCCAATGATGTGTGAGAGAGTGACTACTTGACGGTGCATGACAACCTAGGCTAAGTAATATTCTATACTCAGTGAGATTGTTTTAGCTTCACGAAATCCAGAAATCTACGCCTAGCATTCATTTCATGAAATCCACGCTTTTCTATTCTTTCTATTCTATTGCGTGATATTCTTATACTCCTCATAGAAAGCATTCAATTGAAAAGTGTGTGATCTGCGATATTGTATACCACTTTAGATGCCTCAGACGATGTTAATCTTAGAATTATTCCATTTTTCATGCTATATCAATAATCTTGGGTTTTCTATCTCTATTTGCATTATTATACTATGATATCGAAATAAAAATCTTTGACATGTGTTTTACATTCGATGCATGCTATATGAGTAAGCAAAACCCACGTCCTGAGAAAAATGATCTAGCAGCTTCCCTCTTCGCTTTCTTCTTTCTTCTTCGTTTTTCATTTTCCGTTTTTTCCATCGTTTTCATTTTCTGAATCCACCGGGTTCGCCTTTTACTTATCTTCCTCGAGGACGAGTAAGAGGTAAGCTTGGGGGATTTTGATCACTCCGTATTTTACACCTTTTTCCCGCATGATTGCATGCCATTTAGATCGCTCAAATCATGTATTTCGCGATTTATCGACAATATTGCGATACTTTTCACGATTTATTGTTTTTGTCGAATTTCAGGAGATTTGGAGCGATTTGGAGTGATTCCGAGATACACCCACTCCGGAGTGTCACCGACGACTTCCCCGAGGGGTATTTTGCTATTGGAGAGGAGCGGAAGAAGAAAGAACGTCGTAGGAGTGACGAGGAGGCAAGAACATTCAGATTGGGCATTTTTAGCATCTCACTCGGCCGAGTGAAGGAGTCACTCGGCCGAGCATCGAGACACCGCTCGGTAGGCCAGATCGGACACGCTCCAAGCAGCATATCAGAGTGCACTCGGTCGAGCATCAGAAGCTGACTCGGCCGAGTGACGTATCCTGTCCGCCCGAGTGGCACCCAGACGACGCCCATCAAAAACATTGAAATTACTATTTTTCGTCAGTCTGAGCAGCAGAAGCCCGACTCGGCCGAGTGGCAATTGCCGTCCGCCCGAGTGAAGATAAGCCCATCGGCCGAGTGAAGACAACTCACTCGGCCGAGTGACGCCCCAAGTGACGACCCCCAAGACCCCAGACTTACTGGAAATCATCAGGGTATATCACTCGACCGAGCGACTTTTGTCACTCGACCGAGTGAGCCGCGCGCCTGTAGCGGAAAACACGATTTTGAAGAGGCGCAGGGGCATTTTGGTCACTGATTTTTGGGCAGTTTTGGGGGGTATTTAACCCCAGATTCTAACCTAGTTTGGGGGGCTTTTCTATTGCTTTTGGCAGCCTTTTTAGATTAGATTTTTTAGAGTTTAATTCTTGTGATTGGAGAGGAGAGAAAAGTGCTATTTTGTTGGATTCTTGGAAAGATACATTGGTTTGTCTCCCTCTCTATTAAAAATCCTATTTTTATTGCTATTTTGAATATTGCTATGAATTCCATTGCTGTTTCTATTGATTATTCTTCCATTAGCAATATGATTTGTGAGTAGTCTTAACGTCTTAGGGCGTGGGGATGAACCCTACGAGCCCAATTCCCGATTTGTGACGATTTGGTAGAACTATTGCTAGAATTGATTAGGGTTAGTTTGGGATTGATATAACACAGATAGCTAGGTGTTCATATCGATTGGGATTTGCAAGAGATTGGATCCCAATTCGATAGGAAACCCTAGAAATCCGAATTGGGTTGAAATTGAGTTTCCTTAGTATCGGTTTGCAAGAGATTGGACCGATACTAGGATTCTCGGTTGCAATTCTATACCGATACCAGTTTGCAAGAGATTGGACGGGTAGGAACTATCCCAACCTAGGTCGTAGCCCGAGTTTGCACGAGAGTGGACTCGGGATGCGATTGAACGATGACGTTGATCCTAATGCTAGCTTGCCTAGGCTAGGGTTTGCAAGAGATTGGACCCGAGCCTAGGTTTGCTATAGACCGGCAACAGCGCGAGAGCGTGAGCTAGGTTTTACATTCAGTTGCAACTAGTTCACCCGACATTCTACCCTAGCAATTGTGAAACCGATGAATCACAATGACGAGATACGGTGAGTAGCGGGGATTCCCTATTCCCTATGCATCTTTATTTAATTTTATATCTCTTTAAATTATTTGACGATTGTGACAATATCGCCGAAAGGCAATTTCCTACTTTTCTGTCCCTATAGCCAGGTTGTTCGGAGAAGGCACTGTCATACGTCCTCCATGTGTTCGATACCCGCTCGCCGCTACACTGTGCGCTTGCGGTAAAACTACACGGTCGCTCTTTAGGGCGTACGCCCAGGCGCGATCAATAGTTCATGAGAACCTTCGGATTGCGCAGGATAGATACAAGCACTGGGCTGACACGAAGAGACGACCACTTGAATTCCAGCCAGGAGACTATGTCTTTTTGAAGGTATCTCCTATGCGAGGAACGATCCGTTTTGGACGTCAGGGAAAGTTGGGTCCCAGATATGTAGGCCCATTTGAGATATCTGCTCATGTTGGAGATGTAGCATATCGAGCAGTGCTTCCACCTTCCTTTGAGGGAATCAATGACGTATTTCATGTATCACAGCTCTGGAAGTTTGTGGGAGACTCTAATCAAATTGTGGATCACTCTGAAATCGAAGTGCGTCCAGATTTGACATACGAGCAGCAACCTGTGGAGATCCTGGATCGAAGGCAAAAGACCATGCGGAACAAGACAGTGGACCTTGTACGGGTCATGTGGCACCGGGAATCACATGGAGAGTCCACTTGGCAACGTGAAGATAAGATACGAGAGAAATATACATATCTATTTGTGTAATGACTCTCGTATCTGTGTATCATAGTTGACTTTTGAATTGTATATAACTAGTGTATATATATGTGTGTGTGTGCATGATTGTTCTACCCTCTTTGTGGATATTTTTTGTAATTCCAAGGACAAAATTTATTCTAAGGGGGATAGGATGTAACCCTTCGTAGCTAGCTATACGGCGTAGGGTTACGTGTCCTGGTCAAGTATGGTATCGAGGAAGTGAGGGTATGGTATTCTGAGGACATGGGACCCTAGTAACAACTTTGCAAGGTGCCCATTGGGGGGTTGGAGAGTTTTACAATAATACCCATCACATTTTCATTTTGACCCAGTCTATGTATTCTATGTATCTATGTAAACATAGATAACAATCTGTACACAGTTGTCTTATAAGCTGAACACACTTGTAGCATATCCTGTAATAGTTGTCTTATAAGCTGAACACACTTGTAGCGTATCCTGTACATAGTTGTCTTATAAGCTGAACATACTTGTAGCATATCCTGTACACAGTTGTCTTATAAGCTGAACACACTTGTAGCATATCCTGTACACAGTTGTCCTATCAGCTGAACAAACTTGTAGCACATTCTGTACACAGTTGTCTCATATACTGAACAACATATGCACTACTCTGCATATACACATATATAATGCACAGAACACAGATATATGCATAGCTGAACATGGATATATGCATAACTGAACACACATATTTACGGGACTGAACATACATATATACTTCGCTGAACACACATATATACATAGCTGAACACACATATATACATAGCTGAACACACAAACATACATAGCTGAACACACATATATACATAGCTGAACACAGATATCTAAGGATCTGCTACAGGTGTGAGTTTTTATGTAAAAAAGTGCAAGAGAGGCTAGGATTGTCATTTTGATTGGGTTAGTGGGTATTAGTAGAGGGGTTGGCTGCCATGCATTGGTTACAAGAGTTAGTGGGGTGGGTGAAATCCCTAAAATACCCCTAGAGGGTTCTACACACTCTAAGCTCCACTAATCAACAACCACCTGTACTTTATTCTCCAAACCTGATGCTATCCATCCTTTTGAGGGCTAGCACCTGCGAGAGAGTGTGAAAAAAAAGAAAAAAAAATTCAGATGTTGAAGGTGGAGTTTGAGGAGAAGAGCTTGGATGTTGAAGCTATGGAGCTAGAGGTGACCTAGAGCTTGGATCTTGAAGAAGAACTTGGAGGATTGAGCTAGGAGGCTTTCAACCCAAATTGAACCCTCAGGTAGAGATCCTCACACACTAAGGTTAGGGTTCTTCATTATAACTGAAGTGATGATGCATGTTGCTTGATTTGCTTGCATATCTATGCATAACCCTTGAATCATCTCTTTTGTTCTTGCTGGAAAACGTAACCAGAATAGCCGAGGCTTAATCTACTTTCTGGTGCTAATTGGCTACATGAAATTGCTTGAAAAAATGTATGTTGTGCTTATTGATGTCTTTAATAACTTTCATGTTCACAACTTTTTCCAATTCAAACTGGATGTTAGGTTAAAAATTCGATTTTTGCAACGTGTCTGGAATTCTGTCATACTGGACACAGTTTAGAAAAATGGAGCTTATGACCTGCACACTCTATGGAATTTGCTGTTCTTGGTCTTATTGGAAAGTTAACAAGTATATCTACAATTTCATCTCGTGCATATGTTTCGAAATTCTGACTGAAACATGCCATAAATTAGCAATCTTTACATCCTTCAGAATCTATCTGAAATCAGCAAAAAAAACCCTGTTCAGTATAAATTCATAACAAATCAACCAAATGGTCAATTGCTATGAAATTTGAAATCTGACATGTTGGCATATAGGGCTACAACCCCCTTTGAATTAGTTTTTCAAGTTTAGTTCAATTATTTTGAGATATCATTAATGCAATGCTCTGTTCTGGTGCTGAAGCTAAATTCTGAACTGAAATATGGATGTTTAATTTGAAAATGCTTGAAAGTATGTTCTTGGTTTTGATGAATGTGGTCATTTTAATGATAAAATGTTCAACCCTATGCTTTAGTTTCTCCCTTGCTCATAATGAAAGTGATGTATGTGTTGTTGGTATCATTTTTGTTGGTAAATGATGCACGTTTGGCATGATGGAACTATGTGTTGGCTTACCCATGAAAACTGGAATTGATGCAGCAACTAAATCCTAGGGTAGATCATGATGCTAGGGGCATCAACTTGCACAGAGTGGGTCGACCCTTTAGGTGGGTTCAGGGGAGGTACCGTGTCGGGTTGGTGTACGAGGACGAGACTTGTTTAGGAGTGGCGGCCGTGGCACACGGACCGTGCACTGAGCTTCAGTAGATTGCCACTCGCACGATGTTTGCCGTGGAGTGTGATCCCACTTGCTCGAGGTTTGTTGAGGATTGGGAAGCCCCGACCAGCTGGCGGCTGCCGTTTTCCATCCCTACTTTAGGGATGAGGTTTAGTCTTCGTACACTAGTCTCGGTCACGGAGTCTCCAAATTCATTAACATTCAAAATATACTGAACTTCTAATCATAAATGTTTGACTCTATAATTGGACTGTGTGATGATTGTTGGTGTGTTTAGTACCCTGTGTGTATTGAATTTCTTTGCTAAACATGCTTTGACATGTCCCCTCCCCGTGGTTTTGGGAGCAGGTACCCAGGAGCAGCGCCTAGAGCCGGACACTGCCAGACATCTATAGTCCTCTTAGCTATCGAGAGAGTGCTTTAGGAGATGATGTGGGTGTATGCAGGGTTGGCGAGAGATGAGGTGGTAGTTGTTGTTGCCACTCCTGTGGCCATTGTAGTAGTTTTGTTTGGTTGTACCACCGGACGCATTCAGTTGTACTTTGTAGACTTGGTGGCTATGCAGTAGTGTCGGACTTTGATATGATGTACTTTTGACTGATGTATAGTAGTAGTAGTGTTGATCAGTGTACTCTTGGATTGTGTTTCTCTTTGCGAATGATGTTGAAAGGGGGATGTAGTCTTATGTTGTTTCTACTTCAGTAGTTCTTAGTACCTCTCTCTGTTGATGTTGTTGCTTTCAGAGTTTCTTTGTGCTTAGTATTTATATTCTGAGTATGTTCTGTGTTGTTCTAGTGTGAGCAGTGGCATGCTATACTGTACTTATTCTCATATGCTTGGTGCAATACCACGGCCTGTCGGTCATCCCATCCCCTCTGACTCGGGGAATGGAGAATCCCATCTCTTCCCTTGAGTATTTGGGTGACTGGAGCGTGACACATAAATCGAAAAATGCCTCTTTGGTCTTTATCTTGTTCTCACTTCTGTGTTGAGCTAACGAACTACCCAAACTAAACCAAAAAATAAATAAAATTACAGTACAATATCTCAAGAATAGTTGATTTTATGTTCAGGCATGTGGATAATAACATAGATAACCTGGCAGAAGGTTGAGCATCTTGTTCAGAAATAGTATCATTGTGCGAGTCTGAGCCCTCATGCACCTCTTCAGTTAGGGAAGTTGATGATGAAGGTGTAATTGAGGTATATCGAGAATGTTGTTAGGAGTGATAAATCGAGAAATGTTCAATTGTTCTTTCTCTCGTTCTCTCCTTCTACGTTGAGCTAAGGAACTGCCTAAAGTAAAACCAAAAATGAATACAATTAAATTACAATATCTCAAGAAAGTATATTTTACGTAATGCAAGGGGATAATAACATAGAAAACCTGGCAGAAGGTGGAGCATCTTGTTCAGAAATAGTATCATTTCGCGAGTCTGAGACCGCATGCACCTCTTCAATTAGGGAAGTTGATGGTGAAGGTGTTACTTGATGTATATCTAGTATGTTTTTTGGAGTGATAAATCGAGTAATGTTCCTTTGTTCTTTCTCTCGTTCTCTCCTTCTACATTGAGCTAAGGATCTACCCAAAGTAAAAACAAAAATGAATTCAATTAAATTACAATATCTCAAGAATAGTAGATTTTATGTATAGGCAAGAGGATAATAACATAGATAACCTGTCAGAAGGTGGAGCATCTTGTTCAGAAAAAGTATCCTTTCGCGAGGCTGAGCCCTCATGCACATCTTCAATTAAGGAAGTTGATGGTGAAGCTGTTACTTTTGGTATATTGAGTGAGCTGTTAGGATGCCTAAATCGAGAAATGTTTCTTTGTTCTTTCTCTCGTGCTCTCCTTCTGCATTGAGCTAAGTAACTACCCAAAGTACAAACAAAACTAAATTCAATTAAATTACAGTAGGGCAAAATAGAATTTATGTACATGTAAGTGGATAAAAACCTGGCAAATGGTTCAACACCATGTTCAGAAATCATATCAGTGTGTGAGGCCGAGCCTTCGGAACCTTGAGATATGTTTCTATGTTCATGTTCACGGTGTCTGCTTTTGCGTTGAGCTAATATGCTCTTTGCTACGAAACTATCAATATATGCCTAAATTGAGTGTACAGGGTAAAGTTGAGTAATAATAGTACGTGAAGTATGTAAGACATTGATTTATATTAGCAAATGCCATACCAGACACATGTTGGTGTGAAGCAAGTGGAAATGCTAAAGTCTTTCGGATGTTCAAATTACGACAGCGTCCAACTGATTCAGCTAAAATAAACGTTAAAGTAAAATAACAATACAAATGGTAAATAGTAATACTAAATCTATGTACGAAAGAAAACACGTTAAACAAATATATGAAACATGTATAATTTTGAAAATCATGTATAAGTTCAACATTGCAAAGTTAATCAATAAAATCTATTATAGACTCGTTAAACAGGATGCACACGTAACCGATGGTTGCCTTCCGGACATAAGGTTGGAAGATGGGAAGCATTATGTGCATGTTTTAAATATCAACATTGCAAAGTTAATAAATAAAATGTATTATAGACTCATTAAACATGATGCACACGTAACTGATGGTTGTCTTCCGGACATAAGGTTGGAAGATGGGAAGCATTATGTGCATACTAAGTGTTGGGTTGATATTTAAAACAGCAATGTATCAGGGCAGGCGTATGATTTATATTGTGGGGTGGTCACATATAGACAATGCTATCAGTAGTAAAGCGGGTGTTGAAATTGAAAGGTAAACGGCTGGGTCCTTTATGGTTCGCCTGTTGAGTCAAATTGGATATGGGTATATAGTAAGAGATATAATTCAGCAGTATATAGTTCATGTATAGCATATGTTTGTATGTAAAAAGACAGTATGAAAAAATTTGGTTAATGCATTTGGCCAAAGATGTTATATTTTCGGTTAAGTTGTATTGAAACAATAAATGATAAGTATAAATTCTCATAAACTGATAGGGATGTCAATCACAATTATTTTTCGTATGGACTGGTGGTGCTGGTAGGGTTTACTAAACCGTGAACAAACAATTCATCCTGTAATTACAACAATTAAGTGCCTAAAAATTAATTGTCAGAAGTATGTGAACATGATATGTAACCAGAAATAATTACATGGTTCAAAACAATATTTTTTGGATGTGAACAGTAAAATGGAAAATTGAGATATGTTAACGGTAGGTATGTGAATGCATATTAAAAACGAAAAGTGATTTACTGGATAATCATATATGAAGTTGTTTATGTGTATTTAGTAAACAACAATGCATTTTATGGGGAAGTATGTTTTGTGAACAACAATCAATATTCAGTAATTCATTAAATAATATGCCAAATACATAAATGTCATATAACCAACAATTCATTTTTAGGAAAAGTATTGATAGAAAAGATCGAACCTTTATATGCACACGATAATAGTATTTTTAGTCGGTGATGGAATTGGAAATCAGAGGCGGGGGGACCAGAGCTGAGGAATTCTCAGATCGTGGTACAAATTCATCGTGGACGTTGGGGTATGAGCCGGCATGTCAGGTAGTGTGCCGAACAGATAAGCCGTGGAAGTCGGGGTCTAAGAGATGACTTAAGTTTGAGAGTCGGAAGAGGAAATGGGAAGAAAATTGAGTGAATTCTGAAAAATGGTTGAGAGATAGGTTAAGTGAATCATGATTCGTGATATGTGGGTGACAAGTGGGTGAGAGGAAATCACGACTGTTCACCATGGTTATCAAATAATTTTCTTCAGTACACATCGAGACTACGGGAAAAAAATAAATTCTTAAACGATCAGAGCCTCTTCTCTTAGTCTGTACTTAATAAGTATATCATGAAGTTCCAATATGAACATCACAAATTTAACGATCAGAGCCTCTGCTTGCATTCAGATATGGATAAAGAATAGGGAGGTTCAATAACGCAATGATTAAGTTTGTTGCGAAAAACTTTGTAATAATGGACAACATGCAAGAAGAGGGCAGTTTTTAATTTTTAGACAATAAATTCTACATCCACATCATTTTCAGCCAGCACTCCATAATCTGACCAATTTCTCCATGCCCGGACAGACCGAGTACATTTGTGAGGGAGCAGGGTTGGCATTTTTGAAACTTTTTGTTGCTTTAGATTTTTTGCAAGTTCAAATGTGAAAGAATAATTTATAATCAAAATGACATAAAATCCTCTCTTAATTTGTATCAACCCTATTTCTTGATTCAATATTATGCAAGATAATGATAGATATGGCAACAGGTCTAATTATGTCTATTCCTTATCCAAATTAGATCGTAATGATGTCTATTTAATTATGTCTATCTTCAACTGCTTGATTATAAACTACGAGTGATCTTGAACTAATGTGCTTAGAAGTAGTTCATAACGTTCCAATCTTAACTTTTTAACAATAAAAACAATTTAATTTACTCCAGTTAGGAAATTCAGTGCAAAATTTTCAATGTTCATCTGTGTATCTGATATACAGAATTATGTATAGTCTCCACAACCTAAAGTTACATCTTGTGAAAACAACTCAGAGAAAAATATTAGATGATAGAAGACCATGATTTCTACTTAATTTCATGCAGCCAATCTTCTCTGCAAATTCGACAATATCAGATAAATATACAGAAGAAATTGAACTTCTAAATGAGATTACTGGAGTAGAGATTGTATGCATAGAGGATGTAATCTCTAATCCACTGACGTAAAAGAACACAAACTCCTTTCATTAAGATATTTGATTAAAGGAACTTCAAGTTTATCATCCTCATTGCTTTATCATCCTTATTGTCTGCCATGCCTAAAAGCGTCATAACAGATTCAATAAGGCCGGACTGCCTATCCTAAACATGATGTTTGTTTCAAGATACTAAAGGAGAATTATATTTTGCAAAAAAGAGGAGGGATGTGTGCATTACTGATTTAATTACTATGTACCCCCAAATACTCAACATAAAAATAGACCCATTACTTAAAGATATTATCTGAATGACAAAGGACATATTAACTTGCATCATATATATGCTTTGGCCATGTTCTTTTTATATAAAAATTACGAAGTAAGTTTTGATAGTAAATTGAAAATGAAACAAAACAAAAATTTTGACCCGTGCTCTACTTCTAGGCAACACCGAAGCCATGTTTGCCGCAATTAAACAGAAAGTTGAAACGAAATCAAACATCAAAAATTTAAAGAAATTATGCTGAGAAATCAACAGCGAAATCAACAGAGAACACTTAGTATTTGCCTCGAGGATGCGAATCAATAGAGAATCACGGAGCAATCATGTGAGGCACGAGAAATCAACGGAGAATCATTCGAATCACAATGAAATCATTAGAGCATGAAATCAACATATAGTTAAATCAATAGAAAAGTGTGGTTTTCCAAATGCGGATTTCAAGGTCGAGAACAGCTGGAGAGTACGCCATGGACGTTAATTAGGAGGGCGCCTGTTAATTAGTGGACCCAGGACAAAATCGTAATTAGTGGTGTTTTGCTTGTTAATTAGGAGAACCGCTGGATATTTTATTCCCTATATTAGGAGGGTGTATGTTAATTAGTTATAAATTTGCGGAGTTATAACCCTGTAAAATCTGCACTCGCATTACCAAATTCGGATGTAATTTTATTCCATATCTTAGTGATCTTAATGTAAAATTAAGGAGCATGTAAATTAGTGATCAGAAATCTAACCTTGGTAGAAATTGTACTAGTACATGGGCAAATAGATAACCCATGTTACAAACAAATAGCTAAGCTTTTGACTAAATTCCAAATATTCAAAATTTTAAAGAACTTAACTACAAATGCCAAACAATGGAACACAACCACTCAAAATTATCTTACGACGCTTTTACGAATAAAAAATTCTCTTGTCATAACCCGTGCCAATTTCTCAGGTTTTAGTTTTTAGGATTCATATATTTTCAATTGTTCATGCAACTTCTGTGTGTTGGGTGGGTGGGTGAGTGGATAGGGGTGAATTAAATTACTGAAATCTAAACATCTAACCGCCAAGAATTAAATAAAAAAAGTTACCTTGCAGGGCCAATTCTCCCGGTATAAATGACGCGATCTCAGAGTACCAGGGTCAGTCGAAAGAACAAACGAAGAGAAATCAGCAGATAATGAGAATCCTTTTCATCACCATGTTTAATGATTTCTAAACAGAGATTATTTTCAGAAACTGTTTTCATTATTTTAATTCCAGAAACTTCCAACAGGACGAGCCTTTGAAGTTATTAGTAAATATGTCAGTTAAATCAAGTTATTTGGTTCTGCAGTGTGTATATATAATAAATAGAGACGGGGAATGGGTGTATTCTCTCTCTCTCTCTCTCTCTCTCTCTCTCTCTCTCTCTCTCTCTCTCTCTCTCTGTGTGTGTGTGTGTGTGTGTGTGTGTGTGTGTGTGTGTGTGTGTGTGTGTGTGTGTGTGTGTGTGTGCGTGTGTGTGTGTGCGTGTGTGTGTGCGCGCGCACGTGTGAGCCCGCGTGCGTGTGCATGCGTGTGCGTAGGCGCACATGTGGGTGGGTATCAGTGGATGTGGATGTGGATGTGGGCTATATGATAATAGTGAAGTTCAAATGGTTAGAATATGAACATGTGGTATTTAGCCTTTCCAGCTTCTTGTTAGATTTAAGGAGAAACATGAGAAGAATATGAGTACAGACCCAATATATGAGAAGAATATGAGTACAGGCTAAATATTTGAGAAGAAGCTGAGTAACTAATAATATATGAGAAGTCAAATAATGTATGAGAAGAATATGAGTACAGAACTAATAATATGGTAAAATTCTTAAGTTTAATTTGTATGATACTCAATGGTACACATCCAAAATATGCCAACATATTTGGAAGCGTCAAAATCATAGTAGTTAATTTGTGTTCCAAAATTCGAGTGTTATATATTATTAGTTCTAAATCCGGGCTAACTGTCAGATTTATGATTGGTGTTTGTGGGCTAAATTAATTTAGGTAGCATACGTACCCCTCATTGATCTTCATACGTAACCCAGCACATACTCAATGATTGGTTTCTAGCATATAATTGTAGCATGAGTATGTTTTCTTATACCTGCATTTCTCATAACTATCGCATGAATATAACAGGAATACCTTATTTTATATCGGTTTTCTAGCATATAATTAGCATATTATTAGTGAAGTGTTATAACACGAACATCAAATAATCCTATGTGCACTGAAGGATGCCTCATTTTGAGAAAGCTTGCTGGCCAATTTGGTACATCCCTATGTTCACATACATGCTAATTTACTCTATGGATCTATCACATTTGTTTGGCAACTGACACATACTTCACTAATCATAGTTATCTAGCATAATTATCGAGGAAAAAATGAACACAGATAATTTACCTTATCCTAAGTTTATGCTAGTTCAAATTATCTGTTAATGCTAGTTGAAACCTGTTAATGAAATGAAATGAAAAAACCTGTTAATGCTAGTTCCAATTGAAACTAATTGGTAGCTAGTTGAAACCTGTTAATGAAAAAACATGTTAATGAAATGAAATGCAACTTGAAACTAATTGGGTGCTAATTGAAACCTGTTAATGCTAGTTCAAATTATACGAAACTAGTTTGAAATGCAACTTGAAATGCCAACAATATGGGTGCTAATTGAAACTAAGGCTGCCAACTTGAAATGCTAATGAAATGCTAATGATAAATCTGGTTGCTAACTGTAAACGAAAATTGAAATGATAATGATAAAACTTGGGTGCTAATGAATCAAATGTCAAACTTGAAAACTTGTTGTAACATGTCAAACATAAGCATAAAACTTGTCATTAGCATAACATTTCAATCATTATCATTTCTCATTAGGGAGTAGCTAATTTTAAATTTAGCATTTGACATAAATCAGGGATTTTCACTGGGGATAAGCATAAAATTTCAATGTCAATCATTAGCAGAAGCATAACAGTTCAATCATTAGCATTTCTCATAAAATTGAAAAGGAAAAGCATAAAATTTCAAGGAAAAGCATAAAATTACAATCCTTACGGGCATGTTTTTGTCCTATTTTGAAGGAAAAGCATAGAATTCAGGACCAATTTTGAAATTTTACGGGCAAGATCCATGTATTCAGGACCTATTCAGGACCTATTTTAATTATAAAGATAATAAGACCACCCCCATCCCATTTGTCAAATTTTTTTAATTATATGGGCTATAATAGTAGTGACACTATAGCTCCTACCAAAAATTTTGATGAGGAGAGGGAGATTTAAAAGCAAGAGCAAGAAACAGCAAATTTAAATGTTGTCATAATACCCATGTTCTATTGTCGCAACCCATCCTTTTGACGACATTAACGAACGTGGCCCGTGGGTGAGTCATTTACTTAATTTCGAACGATGCAGAGTAATTAAAATAGACACAAATACTTACGGGCAAGTTTTTGGAAAGAATCACATACATTGCAAGGCTAATGAAGTGCAGGGCTTGAAAGAAAATAACCTGGGGATCAGAAACTGGGCACACTAGAAATATGGCATCAGAAACTGGCTAATGAAGCACAATTTAGCTTTAGAGACATGGCACAATAGAAAGAAGCAAACATTAGCAGTAGATAGAATCAAACTGGGGATCAGAAATATTATCTCTCATACCAAACAGTGATTCCAATGAAACCCAAGAGATCAGAAAGTAACGAAAAAAATTGAGAGAGAGAGAGGAAAATACCGGAGGACATTGTGATTTGAGCACGTCGCAGATGAGTTAAGTTTTTGGGCGGAAGAACAAATGGTAGTTAAGTTTGTGGGATGGAGGTTGAAGTTTGAGGGAAGAAAGCAGTTGAGGGAATGATGAAGACAACAGTTTTTAAGTAGGAATTGGTGAGAACGTGAAAATGAGTAAGAGAACAGTTTTTAAGCAGTTTTTATAACCGTTTCTCTTTAAAACGCAGTTTATAAATTTTTTGGCTAATTATATTGTCCTAGTCATATTTTTTTAGACACGTAGGACAAATTGAGACACGTAGGATAAACTTGCCACATAGGACAAAATTCAAAATAGGTCCTGAATTGTATTATATATATAGATATATAGATATATATATTATAAAACAGGGATGTTATCATGGGTTATTGGATAAGAGTTTTTGTATAAGAGATGAGAAATTGGGTATATATGAGGTATGTTATTAAGAGAAATAGGATAAGATAAGAGAAATTGAATAAGTGAAGAGAAATTGAGTTTGAAAACTTGGAGGGAAATTTGAAATTTTGATTGAAAACTTAAATTTTATGCTGTTTTTGTTTCATAATTTAAATCTCAGCTGCCCTTAACTTAAATTTTGTAGGGGGGAAACTTAAATTTTGTGAAAATCAGGATGAAATCATTAATTTTTTGGGGGAACTCAGACATTAATACGCACTCCAAAAAAGCCCCCTCAGATCATTTCACCCAGCTGCTTCTTCCCAAAAAAACCCCAGCGCCTATGATCCGACCTCCGCTGCTTCTCCCCCCAAAAAACTTCAAGCATCTTCATCCTCCAACCTCCGTTACTTTGATTCGAAAAAACCCCTATCTCATTCTGCCTCCGATCTCTGCTGCATCGCTCCGAAAAAAACCCCTCTTCCCATCTCTTTTTCCTTTTCTTCTTCTTCATCTCTCTGAGTTGAGTTTTGGGCTGTAGGGTTTTTGAGTGATTGATTGCTGAAGGTGGGAATGATGTAGAGTTTTCTGAAGCAAACCTTCGAGGTTCCAGTCAAAACCCCATCTGAGGAATGCTCAGAGGAGGTGGAGGTGCGCCGTCAGCAATCTGAGGTCGTGGCCAAGAAAAGAAGAATCGAGGTTTAGTTCTCTCTTTTCTTATAAATTTTCATGTACAAATAGATTCAAGCATTCTTTTACTTTGATGGGCAACTCTTGAGTTTTGCTGTTGCCGAAATCACAATCAAAAATCAACAATCAATAGTTCATTTTTTTTCCAACGTGCAACTATTAGATTTTGTTGATGTAGCAGTTATAAGCAAGAATCAAGCATTCTTTTATTTGGCAATTATTGATGTCAGTTACAAGCAAGAATCAATTGTTCATATTAGTGATGTTTAAATTTATATGTGAGGGTTAATATTTGTTGTTATCAGAGGGCTCACAATGGCCTACTACTGGAGAACATCAAGAAAAGTTTAACAAGGTGCTTTTGTTTGCAGTTTTATCAAAGGGTGTATGCAGTATTAGGCTACAAGAGGAATCCACGGGGGATTCGCTACGAAAAGTTTAACAAGGTGCTTTTGTATGAACTTTGAACTAATTCTTTTGGTCCAAAGCATTTGGTTGTTCTCAAGGAACTAACACCTTACTCACAGAAATTTCCATGTATTCATTAATGTTTTGGATTTATGTCTGCAGCTTGTGGAAATCCTCTCCTCATCTCATACTACATTCTGTTAAATACTAGATGTTCTCATAAACACTTTTTGATACACACTTGCTTAATTAGAGAATGGCGTGACTTGATATGGAGCAAGTTCTAAATTACATTAATTTTGTTTCACATGGAGAAGCATACTATAAGGAATTTTGATGATTTAGTTAAATACCAGTGTCTTAGAATTAAACACTCTTGAACTATTGATAAAAAATTCTTGGGTCAAAAATTTTAATTTAATGGATCGTCGGGGATGAAATAAACAATGTGAGATTTTTCACCTAGAGAAATCATCTCATGTTCAATTATGTATCATTTTTTTGCCATTAAAAATTGATTTTTCAATTATGAAAACATGATGTCTTTTGCCATTGAATTCAATGTTCCCTATTCTCATGTTAATTTCATTTTTTGGGAAAAAAATCATCCCATTTTCTTTTTGTTCATGTGTGAGTATTCTTTTGTGCACAAGCTTCTTTAAAATTTATTTGATGATTTTTTTAGATTATATTCAGGATTTGGCATGTATTTATCAATGCTAAAAAATTAGGTAAGGCTATGAAAAAGTTTTTCCTTTCATAGTTAAGACCCAGCTGGTCTGTTGGTTATATTATTGCAATCCATGACTCTATAGGCTAATCAGATTTTGGTTTCTATGCTTGGTATAATCACAGAGAGATTTATAATAATCAACAACGAAAGGGTTTGTGAGAGGCATACTGTATTGTATAAACCGGCAAGCTGTTAACAGGATGGCTAGGGGTGTTCGTATTAGATGTAATCATATGACGCAGACTATTCTCAAGGATGGCAAGTCTCAAATTCTGATCAATGGTCAGCTAGGAAATTTCATTATTTCTAAAAGAGGTTTGAGGTGGGATGATCCTCTTTCTCTATTACTATTTGTTTTAGCTACAAATTCTTTTAGTAGAAAGATGCAATTTGCTGACCGGAATAAGCTTTTGCAGGTTTGGGGCCTAAGTGTTTTAACACTAAAGTCATTTATCTACAATAACAAAGATACATTATTATTAATTTTTCTGAATTTTAGGATAATTTGATTAGAGCTTTAACGTTGCTTCCATATGGACTTGAGTTAGCCTCAGGGTTAAAATTAATTTTCATTAAAGTTTTGTGATTATGATTGATGGTAATGAGGAAAGGCAACAAAAAATGGTTGGTATTCTGAATTGTGGTATATGAAAGTTTTATTAGTTGTTATTTCAGGATTCAAGTGTGATTTAGGATTCAGGTTAGAATTCTTGGTTTCAGGATTTTCATGATTTTAGGATTTCAACTAGCAGATACTTATTGTTGTTTATTTTTGCTGTACATGAATTTATTAGATACTTATTGTTGTTTCTTATCAGATTTATTGTTGTACAATATGTCGGGATCAAATTGAATCTTTTTTTATTCGTTGGGATATACATTGAGATGGAGAGATGATGAAGTTGGCAGCTGCTTGCATGTCAGACCTTGGCGACTGCTTCTCTTTTTCTACCTTCTCTTTACCTCAAGCGCATCAGACACTCCTCTCCGATCTCCATCTAACCGCACGTTACCTGAGACGTAGGGATCACGGTCGATCACTGCCGCTTCACAATGCTACCATTCCGTCGCTTGCACAACCACTAATCGGACCCCAAATCGCATCATCCAGGTAAGTTTCTCCTTTCTTGAATTTTTAATTTAACATGAAATTTGAATTTGAATTTTTCTGTTGGAGTCCATATATTTTTTTTCCAAAAATTTAATTTTTTGTGCTGACCTGATCTTGGTCTCAGAAAATCTTGATCCTATGTAAGCTATTTGTGGGCATCACATTGATGTTTTACCACAAAAATCAACTCCAAATCATGTCATCTACGTGAGTTTCTCCTTTTCTTGAATTTTTAATCTAAGACGATATTTGTATTTGCAATTTTCTGTTGGAGTCCATGTAATTTTTTCCAGAAATTAAATTGTTGTGCTGAACTAATTTTGGTCTTAGAAAATCTCAATCCTATGTATGCTTTTTGTGGGCATCACATTGACATTTTACATCACAAATCTGGATGCAATAATATTTGTTTCATTAATGGGTTTTGTTTGGTTTAGTGTTCTGTCTCAATGTGTATAGTCAAAATAAAATCTTTTTGAAATCAAATGTTAAACCAAAAGAGAACTTTTTGATTTTTGTGGCAATATCAAATGTTCATCCAGCTTGCTATTCTTGATGTTGACTCTTTTTATTGAACCGTTAATTTAATTTTTCTTTCATGTGTGAAGCCTCAAACATTCTTTGTTCGGATTAGGACTCAAATAATAGAAAAATGTCGAAGCTTTTTTTTGTTAGTACCACTATTACTCGACACCATTGTAAGAACTTAAGCTTCATTGTTAAGTAATTTGTAGCCAGTAAATGATCTCCAAATACAAGGAAGATGACACATTCTTTTTAGTACATGTGCTGGTATTATTGGTTTTTAATTTTTAACTTTGAATTATTACTTGGCTCCATTTGCTTTTGTATTATTGATATCACTTTAACATCAACAATATATTTTTTACACTTTCTTCTCCAAATACTGCTCTTTTAGTCAGTAATCTACCATTATTCTGAATTTTCCTCTCATTTATCTCTTACTTTGTTCAATACCTGCTGGTATGCCTTGCCATGTAGCAAGGAGATAATCATGCTTGAAAAGGAATGACATGCCTACAAACTGGGTGAGTTTTTCTTTTATGATCTTATCATGTAGTTCCATATGGATGTGAGCAATAACAGCTTGAAAATGTGATCAATAACAGAATGTGCTCACTCCATGCAAACCAGTTTTGTCATTTGGCAATCTCATGAGAGGATCCATGCAAACCAATTTTGTCATTTGGCAAACTCTGTTCTGATATTACTGTCGTCACACACATTTATCAATTTTAAATTTCTACATCCAGTCTGTTGCTATACATGTGTATAGACATTGAAACTTATATATAGTTTCAATTGGTACTCTCTTTGTGCAAGCTCTTAGGTGTGGCTAATAGTTTCTGATCTCATTTATATCTTTTTGCATCCTTGATCCACTTCTGTGTTACATTTTTCTTGAATTCAAACTTTTCATATTGGACCATATCATCTCCTTTCATGGATTACATCCATATCCCAATTCAGCTTACAATGTTTTGCTGGTTCATGATCTGATTTATTGGAATGTGCACCTAAATCTTGAACTAGATCAAGGTTGTCAAAGCATTACATGTTATGCACCATGAGTAGCATAATTGTAAAATCTACTAGATCTACTAGCAACACATGGTAAAAGTTTTATGTTTTATATACAATTGAGCTCAACACCTCACCAAGTAAAGAGAAGTAAGGTTTCATGGGAATACTCAAAGAACATGCTTTCTCATTTTTTGGATTTTTGGCTTTCATCATGTTTAATATTGTCTCTATTGATGTCAGTATGGATGAATTGACTATGGGGAATTTGTCGCTATGATGCAAAAGCCCAATCTGGTAGGAGAATCAGTGTTCTGTCATATTCTTTATGAGAATGAGGTAGGAAACTTACCTCATCTGAGTGCCTAAAACTCCCCCTGTTCACATGAAAAGGAACTTCTTGGCGCTTAAACCATTTTGTCAATAAATATTAGACGTTATCTGATATGCATGTGACAGGATATGCAATCACATATTTTTGACAGGATATGCATATCTATGAGCAATCTCTAAGAAATAATGCAATTTTTTACAGGATATGCATATCTCTGAGCAAAAAAGTAACTGATATGCAATAGAATTTTTTTCTCAATTAGCCTATGCATTAGAATTTTTGCTCAAACTGATATGCATTAGAATCTAAGATCAATCTACAGCCTTTTGCAAAGGTGAATTCAAAGGGTGGAGTATGTTGCTCATTTGCAAAGGTGAATTCAATCTACAGCCTTTTCCATAGTTTTTGCATGCACACTTTTTGATTGGCTTTGTTTCATGATGATATCTGTTTTGTTTAGGCTCTTCGATTCCCTAATTTCTAGACTTTTTCCCTCAGACTTTGATGTTTTGGTTTTGAATTCAGATTCTATTTTGTTTAGGTTCTTTGATTCTTCGATATTGAGGTGTTAAGATATTAAGCAAGAATTGAGGGGAATGCAGATCTTGAAACAATAAAAGACGAGCTTCGAGAATCTTGCTTGGACTATAAGGAGAGGAGCTTTGTTTTTGTCAATGCCGCCGCTTTTTACTACTTGGAGCTTTGGCAATACCTTAATGATATGAAGGTAGTGCCTCAATAAATAAGAAAAATTTGCCACATTATGACATATTACGCAACATTAAAAAACATTGTGATCACCCTTTACTTGCATCACTTTAAGGGCATGATGAAAAAAATTAGCTATGAGATTACAAGATCTGAGATTTAACTTCAAGTGGTACTATGCCCATTCTTTTGTGCCTTTTCTGCATAAATTATCTAAATTTTCCTATAGATGCTTGCTTTAGAGTTGATTGTTCTACTTGCTGAGTAGGAAATGAGTTATAACCACTAACCAATGATTATCAACAAATTGTTAATCAACTAATGACAACTAACCATCAACGACCAATAAAAATCACAACCAATTACGGTCAACGACAAATGTTACGAGGAAAGGGATGAAACCAAATGGTATGGTTGGGTTTCACGACGAGCATTCAGAATTTTGGATTAACGAAGTTTTTTTAATTATTACAATGTCAATGTTATTTATAAGTAAAAAGAGAATGTGAAAGAAAATTGGGTTGAGGCTCCGATACCATGTTTTAATCAAAAGAAAAAAATATTATTAAAAAAATAGTCTTGCCTCAAACTAAGGTATTGGTGCTATATGAGAAAATTCAAGATGTGTACAATTAATTGTGAAATTTATATTTGACGCTTTATTTGGCTACAATACTAAAACTAAAATTATAATTCCCATCTTCTCTTAATTTTATACTGGAAACTTCTTATTCATTGACACCAAGTAACACGTTTTATGAGCAATATCACTTTAACATATCAAGAAGCTTTTATAATTTCCCAAGTACAATTCTCATATGCTGTCAGCTTCTACTTTGAAAACTAAAAATATGAAGATTCAGGTTGTCTGATATTTACATCCGGAATATTTTCGCCGGGTTGCTTTAGATTAATGGTTACACTTGGTATTTGAATCAGTGATGAGCAACTCACTTCCAAAATAATGCTATTTCTGAACATCATTTCACATTGTCTAAGCATTCTGTCAGTTGCAATTCTCATAGCCGTCAGCTTTTAGCATGAAACTCAAAAGCGGAAGCTTTAGGATAGCTTCAGGATATCGTATTCTTCAAGGTGTTTTTAATTCTGGTTCCCATCTCACTTAGCTCGGATCTGTAATACTCAATTCAGGTTACTCAATTGGCTTAACGAGGTCAAATAAGAAAGGTGCCAAAGTCAAAGAGCTCCCCAAATAGTGCCCTGTTTTAGAATCCCTGCCAGTCAAGGACAACATGTGGATGCAATACACAAGTCAACTGAATTGAATGCAATCCAAGAGTGTGGGAGACTAGATTATAGTGGGGATCCTTCGCAATGGCATGCTTCTCTCATAGTCTTATCAGCTTTGGCCATTAAGAACAGGAAAGATTTATGTGTATGGCTTCGATTATATTAGCTAATTCCTGCATCAGAATGATATATTATGCTATTATCCATAATATCATGCCCTTCAGGGAAAACCAATTGTTCCATGAAAACGAACTTTGTGGTGAATGCTCTAAAATTAACTGATTTGGGAGTTGTTGACTCGAAGGGTCAAATTTTCTTTGTAGTGAATGCTCTAAAAGAGTAGTTGGCAGGACAAGGCACATGACCAGTAGCTGACGTTCGATGAGATTCTTAAATTTTTGTATTTTCTTACGTTCGCTTGGTGACGTTCAGGTGATGGCTTACTAAGAGCATTGGTCTGTAAGTTTTAATATCTGTAATAAGAATTGGTTTAGATGTTAGCATTTAATATTTGTAATCAGAATTGGTTTAGATGTTCTTTTAGCATTTATGTATTCTGGACAAAGATAACACGACCATGTTCTCCTTTATTTGAGCTCTTAGATTTTATTTTCTAAAGTTTCCCATTTATTTTCACGATATTGGACTGACGTTGCCCCCGGTTTGCTAGCCGCAAATGGCCGAGGGACCCGCGTGAGGGTTTAGATATTTGTAACCGCAAGCGCACGGTGTTGTAGTGTGGCTTGGGGGTCGAACACAGGGAGGCTAGGATGTGCTTGTGTCAAGGAGGACCGAAATCACCCCGTGGGCGAGCTAGCCCGGATCGGTTGATGGGTTGTCACGGGAAAGGAATGCAAGGTATGAACAATAAGAAAATAACCCCGGGACTTTGGTTTCCACTCCAACGAGCGACTCTCCCCGATACGGCCTACGGGTAGGATGACGATCGGAATTAGGGTCTAATGGTGAGACGTTGCCTCTGAAAGTGGTACCGGCATCCCATGGGCCCGATATTCCGGTTGGTGCCCAGGATGATACACCGGACTTCACGGGTTCGATCAGTGGGCACTCCCGTGTCCATTAACACTGATCGATTCCGGGAGCACTAAGCTTGCAACGATAACTCCCAACGTCTCATCCTGCCGCTCCCGCGCGCTAGGATTCGGCGTCTATGCTAAGGGCGTGAGCTATGGCTAGGGAGTCAACCGCCAAGTTTATTCCCCCTTGGCCCAACGGTCAAAGGCGGTCTTTTTCCCACCGATGACAATAAAACACCCCGCGTAACCGTTAGATTCCTAATCCCTATCGATTTCCTAACCCTATGGATGCATCGGGAAGAGCCCCCGAAGGGGTTTCCGCCAAAATCCCAGATTTGGGAACTACTCACAAATATTCATTAAAAAGCGATCTAAACGAAAATGAACCGTTGAAATCATAATTAGACGATTGGAATGCTAAGGTAGTAGAGCAATTAAGATAATACTAAAGTTTAAGAAAGATCCAAAAACTTACAATAGAAAAGTAATTACAGCCGTCACAAATAAGAGAAAACAGTAAAACCTAACAGCTCTCCGTTTCTGGAACCCTAGGGGTCCTATTTATAAGATCTCGTATCACCCGATCGGTTGACAAGTCAACCGATCGGGTAATCCGTTACAAATAATAAACAGAAAACGGCGGAGTTTCACCCGGTCATATGAACCGGTCGGTTGAGTTCTTGGAGTGACCGGTTGGATCTTGGCGCCATCGGGTGAAGGGATCGGTTGGGTGTCCGTGTCTCGGCTCCTCAGCATCAGCTACAGATGAACCGATCAGGTGAGAGTCACCCGATCGGTTGGAATTTGGCTTGAAAAGACAGAGAATCAGCCCCGTTGAACCAGCCTGTGAACCAGTCGGGTGACATCCACTTGAGCTCCGGCTGAGACCGGGTGGTGCACGCGTGCATCACCCGATCGGTTGGAGATGATCACCCGATCGGTTGGAGATGACCAACCGACCGGGTCAGGGGCTGAAAGATGTAATCTTCGTCGTTTGACCCCCTGGATCACGCGTGACTCCTCCTGTTGCTCCGGGGACACATGATATCATCGTTTTGCATCCCAAATGTGGGCAATCTCCTGTAAACGTGGAGAAACAAAGAAAAGTGAAAGAAAACGAGAAAACACGAGAAAACGAATAAAAGACGGCGGAAAATACGGAGAAACACAAAAGAAAACGTGTGTGAATATATGAAATATATACGCACGTCAAAATCCCCCAAGCTGAACTCTTCCTCGTCCTCGAGGAAGACGAGTGAGAGTAGGAGCTCGAAGGGGAAAAATAGAGACAAAGAGAGAAAAAGAAAATTCTATGTCCTAGATCGTCCGTCAGAGCCAACAAAATCAAAAACGACACACCAAGCAAGCATACGTCAAATCACATCACTAAACCTAGGAAAATGAGTCCAGACAAGTGTCGTAGGCCCATGCGGTGAAGCGCGAGTGAGTGTGGTCGTGCGCTAGTAGTCGGTGTTGCTATCTACGATGTGCAATAAAGCTCGATATACTAAAACCCAGGAAACGACCCAAATACCGATTCAAATTTGAAATTGCGGTGAATATTAGTTCAAGCATGCGTGAGAAGAGTAAAAGAATAGAAGCGTATCATGCATCGGGGGTTCCACAACTAGGGTTAAGGAAATCACACCACTATAGCCTTGATACTAGCTAAAAAGTTCCTAAGCCAAGTGTTTTCGAAAACGATGGGGGTTGAGATGATGTGGAGTACAACACTCGGTGCAAATTCTCGCCTTCCCTTTATTCTCGGTAGATAGGAAAAATATTCACACTTGAAATTTTTGGGTTTTGGGTATTTGTATTTTTTTTTGGATTTTGGGCTATACAAAATTTTTCTTTTCTTTTCTCTTTTTTTTTGGATTTTTGGGTTTTTGGCTATACACATGTGTACTCTCCCAAGTGGGAGAACGGTACACGACGAGGGGATTTGCACCAAGTAAAACAAAAAAGAAGTCAGAATCTAAACACTTGGGCAAAGGAAACTATTCTCGCTAAATAGAGCTTGGGCTAAATGGGTTATCCTAGTCCTTAATTGTGGAATCCCGACACATGCGAAATGAAGTACACGATATATATATATATATATATATATATATATATATATATATATATATATATATATATATATATATATATATATATATATATATGAACGGAGGCTCAAACGGTGTCGGATCGAGCTGAAATTTTGTGGGGAGCTACATAACAAGTATATCTACCTACTGCAAAAAAAAATTTCAAAAAAAATACTCACAAACCCCGAACAGCGGGGGTGTGCTCAGGTATCTCTACCCGAGGTCATTCTTAGGTACATTTTTTGCTATATATATATATATATATATATATATATATATATATATATATATATATATATATAGCATGCAGAAGCAGCCAGGGAAAATAAATACCGCATATTCAAATCGAAGCATGATAATCTAGGGGTCATTCCTGGACCGGTATATAAAGTAAAATCACAAAGTAGAAGCACACCAAACAGATAGGCACGAAACACGACTCACAAAAACTAAGAGGACCCACGATGCGTGAAATGCAAGAGAACTCGAAATCCTAGGGTTAGTGAATGTGATTATCGATGCCATGCTAGGTGTGTGTGATTTTGTGGCGATTCATCATAGGGTTCATCTCTAGGAGAAAGAGATAAAAAGAAGAGAAGAGAAAAAAATAAAAAATAAAAATAAAAAATAAAAAAAAACGATGAAGATGACACAAAAACGAAAAAGAAAGACTCGAATGGCGCACACAGTGCGACTCCCCCAAGCTGAAGCTTGCATTGCCCTCAATGCAATATGAGTGAGTACGGGAGGGCAATGAAGATGGGGGGAATACACACCGACACAAAAAGAAATGAGAACGAGAAAAACACAGAGATGAAACTGAAAATAAAGAAAAATCAAAATCAAACCACATGATGCAACAATAGAAATAAAACCACACGACACGACACTCAAAAGGGGAAAAACAAGCACACACACAAAAATGAGAAAAAACAAAACACGCCAACACACCAAAATAGACGTCCCCAAGCTAGACATGACAGTGCTAGCGAATAAAATGCGATTGTGAAATGCAGAAATATGCAAGGGGGAGTCAATCGGATTCGCCGGTACTAGAATGGTAGGGGGGAGAGGAGGGTGGGGAATAGTGAATGAAAGAATCCTCAGAGGAAGAGGAGGGCGTTCCTATGGGGGAAGGAGGGGCGACAGGCTGGAGCACGGGCGGATCAATGTGCACCGGGGGGCTGTGATGAAGAAAGATCGTACCAGGTGGGCCGACAGTTGGGTGCCAATCGGGAGGATCCAAGGGTGGTAGATGCACTAATGGAGAGTACCAAGGATCGGGGTAAAACTCCCAAGGCAAATGAGATGGGGGGTAGGGTAGCCGCAAAGGGGCTAAAGGTGGCAGGATCGCGAAAGGTGTGCAGGCGGGGCAATAAAGGTAGACAGCACGGTATTCACCGAAGGGAGTGAGCATATTGATATCGATCAAGTAATCGCGATCAATACGGCTACATCCAGGAAAAATAGGGAGATCGGGCGGCACTCTCAAAACACAGCTGACAATAAGGGTGATCATCCCACCACAACAGATGGATCCAGAATTCGCGCGGCTAACAGCAAAAATTTCGTGGATGATCCAATGAGCGGCATTTATGGGCATAGGGATGTGCCCAATGATCCTGTCATCAGACATGGCATAGAGAAAGAAGAGCTCATCCCTAGATACAGTGGACACATCCACGCGGGTGAAAACAGTGTTGGCGAGGATGCAATGGGGGAGGCGGTAACACGTGTGAATAATGTAGGAGGCAAGAGCCTCGGGTGGAAAGGTGGTGTACCGGGTAAATCGTTGCCAAACACCATCAGCTCGAAATTGAGAGTAGATGTCAGTTCGATCATGGGTGGAATGTTCAGCATTAAGATCGGGGTGACTGAGATTGAGGATATTGTTCAACTCGATGAAACCCAGAGAAAAATCACAGTTGAAAGCGCGGAAGGAGAAACCCCCATCAAACACCTCGAGGGAACTGAGGAATTCAAGCGTGAGATTTCTGTGTGTGTGAGCATGGATGTAAGAGAGGGTATGGCACCCGATACAGTTGAAAATTCTGGCGACGTCGTTCGAAAGCCCTAGAGCTTCGAGTGTGGGACAATCGGTGAAGAGTGTAGGTCTCATCGGGCGATGAAGTAGTGCTCACAAACGGTCAGACTGTTCTTCCGTAGAAGGGTTTATGCCAAGGAAAGAGGGGGAAAAGGGGCCGTAGAGCGGATCACGGCGCGAAGATGATGCAATCTCTTTCCCTTTCTTAGACATGGTGACTATGTGGGTGGTGAAAAGGAAAGTGGGGGCGTGCCTATGATGAATATAGAGCAAGTGAAGCAGGTACACCACCAATATAGGATATTACAGATAAAGTAAGAGATGTGTAGAGTGAAGGAGTGTTACCCTTCAATGCAGCAAGATCAAGCTCCCGGGGGACTCGCGTAGTAGGAGGAAGCAAACATGGAAGCCGCCGCTCGCTGATCCGACAAGAAACAGGTTTTCGAAAATTTTGGGGGCTAGGGTTAGGGTTTGGGTGTTTTGATGATGGAATGTCGACGATGGCAATGTGGCGGGGGTGGGGAAGTATGGGAGTTAGTGGGGATGAGGGTTTAGGGGCAGTATGTTGGGTGGAGGAGGTCGATTTGACAGTTGGAAGGTGTGTAACCGCGTGAAGGGGATTTTCGGGGGTCGGGTGGCGGTCATCGTGCGGTAGGGGTATTTATAGGGGCGAAACTGAACCGATCGGGTGAGTTCTCACCCGATCGGGTAGGCAAATTTCGAAAGTTTCCAGTCGGCCAACAGCTACAGGTGAACCGACCAGGTGAATAGTCACCCGATCGGTTGACCGTTTCCCAAATCTTTCCCGAGAATTGGGGGTTTCTCACCCGGTCTCTTCAACCGATCGCGCTCTAACTCAACCGATCGGTTGATATTTCCCAAGACTTTCCCGAGAATTCTCCCCAGATCACCCGGTCTGTCACACGGTCTCTCCATAACTCACCCGATCGGTTCATTTGGGGACAAATGCGGCTTGTATCTGATACATCCCAACCGATCGGTTGAGTTATCAACCGATCGGTTGGGGCCTTGTTTCCTACAAAAACCAACAGATTGTCTAAGTCCCTGAACAGATGTTCTTGCGGCTGATTTTATTTATAATAATAGATAAAATAAAGTCAAAAATAACACTAAAAGGTGGTGCAAAAGTTTAGAGCATGGGTTGCCTCCCATGAAGCGCACTTGTTTAACGTCGTTGGCTCGACGCCTCTAGCGGTGGTCAATTAGGATCCGGAGGGTTAGAGGAAGAGTTGTCGCTCGTTGGGGATCCGACCGGTGAGAATTCTGGTTCTCCAACTGCATAGTGTTTCAGACGTTGTCCGTTGACTTTAAACGGCTCATACCTTCCCATATCTCAATATCCCCATGCGGGAAAACCTTGGTGACGCGGAACGGTCCCGACCACCTTGACTTGAGTTTTCTAGGAAAGAGCTTCAGCTTTGAGTTGAATAGGAGAACTAAGTCCCCTTCTTTGAATTCCCTCTTCAAGATTCGCTTATCGTGCCACCGCTTCAGCTTATCCTTGTAGATCTTGGCGTTCTCATAGGCATTGAGCAGGATTTCGTCGAGCTCGTTGAGTTGTAACTGCCGGTGCACTCCTACCTTCTTGGTGTCGAAGTTCAGATTCTTAACTGCCCAAAATGCCTTATGCTCCAATTCCACAGGAAGATGGCAAGCTTTTCCATAGACAAGCCGGTAGGGAGTTGTGCCAATAGGAGTTTTAAATGCTGTCCTGTAGGCCCAAAGCGCGTCAGGAAGCTTTGATGACCAGTCCTTTCTAGAATTGGCCACCGTCTTTTCTAGTATGCTTTTAATCTCCCGGTTAGAGACTTCCACCTGACCGCTGGTCTGCGGGTGGTAGGCATGCCCCACCCGGTGTTGTACCCCGTATTTTTTTAAGAGGGCCTCGAATTTCTTCTCTATAAAGTGGCTCCCTCCGTCACTGATCAGGACACGAGGTACACCGAACCGCGGGAAGATGTTGCTTTTGAAGAACTTGACCACCACCCTGGAATCATTGGTTGGACTGGCCATCGCTTCAACCCATTTCGACACGTAGTCCACAGCCACTAAGATATACTGGTTCCCCGAGGAGGAAGGGAACGGTCCCATGAAGTCCACTCCCCATACATCGAAGATTTCTACCTCCAGGATGTAGTGTTGAGGCATCTCATTCCTTTTGGAGATATTCCCAGCTCTTTGGCATTTATCGCAGGCTTGGAAATAAACATGTGTGTCCTTGAAGAGAGTAGGCCAGTAGAATCCCCTTTGGAGAATTTTTGCGGTGGTCTTGTAGGTGCTCGCGTGCCCTCCACATTGCTGCCCATGGCAGTGGGAAATGATGGAGGTCGCCTTAGTTTCAGGGATGCATCTTTGTATCACCCCATCATTGCAGGTTTTGTATAGGTGGGGGTCATCCCAATAAAATTTGCGGACCTCATGGAAAAATTTCTTCTTCTGCTGAAAGCTCACTTTGTGGGGGACGATGGCACAAGCCAGATAATTCGCGATGTCGGCGTACCAGGGGGTCCAGGAGGAAGAGATAGAGAAGAGATGCTCGTCAGGGAGTGAATCATCGATCGGCGTAGCATTTAAATCGAGGGTAGGCATCCTGGACAGGTGATCGGCAACAACATTCTCCGCCCCCTCTTGTCTCTGATTTCCAGGTCGAATTCCTGGAGGAGGAGAATCCATCTAATGAGTCGTGGCTTAGCTTCTTTCTTGCTCAATAGGTATTTAAGAGCCGCGTGATCCGTGTGCACGATCACCTTGGTGCCAACGAGATATTGTCGGAACTTATCCATGGCGTAGATAACCGCGAGCAATTCTTTTTCCGTGGTAGTATAATTTCTTTGGGCGACATCAAGGGTTTTGCTTGTATAATATATGACATGAAGATTTTTATCCTTCCTCTGCCCCAAGACGGCACCAACCGCATAATCACTAGCGTCACACATCAGCTCAAAGGGTAGATTCCAGTTCGGTGGCTGTATTATGGGCGCGGAAATCAAAGCTTTCTTCAAAGTGCGGAAGGCCTCCATACACTCCTCGCTGAAGACGAAAGGCACGTCCTTCACGAGGAGTTGGGTCAGCGGCCTGGAAATCTTCGAGAAGTCTATTATGAAGCGGCGATAGAATCCCGCGTGTCCTAAGAAACCACAGACTCCTCAAAGATTGAGCGGTGGTGGAAGCTTGTCAATCACTTCAACTTTAGCCTTATCAACCTCGATTCCCCTCGAAGAGATGACGTGCCCCAGCACAACTCCCTCTTGGACCATGAAGTGGTACTTCTCCCAGTTTAGGACTAGTCCCTTTTCCTGACATCTCTCCAGGACCTTAGTTAGATTACTAAGGCACGAGTCAAACTTAGTTCCATAGACGGAGAAGTCGTCCATGAAAACCTCCATGATGTCTTGAGAGTAGTCGGAGAAGATAGCGGACATGAGTCTTTAGAATGTAGCAGGGGCGTTACAAAGTCCGAACGGCATTCTTCTATAGGCATATGTCCCGAATGGGCAAGTGAACGTCGTCTTCTCCTGGTCATCGTTATGAATGGGGATCTGAAGAAATCCTGAATACCCGTCCATGAAACAGAAATAATTATGCTTCGCCAGTCTCTCGAGCATCTGGTCGATAAAGGGGAGAGGGTAATGATCCTTCCTCGTAGCCTTGTTCAGCTTTCTATAGTCGATGCACATCCTGTACCCTGTGACGGTCCTCGTTGGTATTAGCTCGTTCTTCTCGTTGCGAACCACCGTCATTCCTCCTTTCTTGGGTACGACGTGCACCGGGCTAACCCAGCGACTATCGGAGATAGGGTATATAATACTGACGTGTAAAAGCCTAACAATCTCCGTTTTTACAACCTCCATCATTATGGGATTTAGCCTCCGCTGTGGCTCAATCGAGGAGGCTTGCTCGTCTTCGAGCAGAATTCTCTGTGAGCAGAGGCCTAAGCTAACCCCTTTTAAATCCTCAATTGCATATCCGAAAACTCCTTTAAACCTTTTTAAAACACCAAGAAGTTTGGTCATTTGGTTTTCGGGCAGTGAAGAGTTGACTATGACCGGAAGGGTCGAGCCAGCCCCCAAATATTCATATTTTAGTCCCGGTGGTAATTCTTTCATCTCAACTTCTTGAGGCCCCGACGCATACTTCTCAAGCTGAGCATCTTCAAGGGAAAGGAGTTCTTCGTGGATTTCTCTGAAGACAGCATCCAGAACCTCATCCGCGGCCGCGGTTCCGCATGGCAAAGTTTTACAAGGTATAGTGGGAACGATCGAGGAAGGCACCGGGTCTCTTTCAAGCTCATAATAATTGTCCGGGAAGAAGGCTTGTAGGTGAAAACAGGTTTCAATTGTCGATGGTTCCCCACAACTGTTTCTAGCTTCCTCATTGTCCAAAGATCAGGGACGCTCAATAGGAGTCGGCAAGGGATAGAATGATTCCTGTCCAGTGTAGCCTACAAACCCAGTCGGATGGTTTTCCTGACAAGACTCTGCAGATAACTCTTCTTCACTAAATTTGGGACCAGGGTTGTCGATATACGCCACTTCATCATGAGGAAAGAGAGTTGCCGTGGCAAGGTGCTCCTGCGTATCTTGATATCTCCTCTGACTTTCCACGGCGGCAGACAAGAGGGATAGTATATTCGAAGTATTCAGGGATTCCGCTAAGGTCTGCGCCAAACAGCGGATATGGTGAGAGTGATCCCAGATGTCTCCTGAAACTGCATGCAACATCTTCGCCGTGGGGCCAGGATCTTATACGAAAGGAAAGAGGGAGAACTGCACAAGTGGCAAACACGTCAAAAGCACGGGTTGCATAAACGGGAACCGAAAGTTGGAATGGAAACACGTCGATTAGTCAATTGGCACTATGCAATTACTGTCCACAGTATGTCCAAGTGAAATTGGAAAGTGTAGAGTGCGAAAATTATCGCGAAAATTATCGCGAAGAAAATAAAAAGGAAAAAGAAGAACGCGAAAATTATCGTGAGGTAGGGATAAGAGCTAGACACTAGGGTTCAAGAGATCCTGAAATAACAAGCACGTTGCCTCCCCGGCAACGGTGCCATAAACTTGACGTTGCCCCCGGTTTGCTAGCCGCAAATGGCCGGGGACCCGCGTGGGGGTTTAGATATTTGTAACCGCAAGCGCACGGTGTTGTAGTGTGGCTTGGGGGTCGAACACAGGGAGGCTAGGATGTGCTTGTGTCAAGGAGGACCGAAATCACCCCGTGGGCGAGCTAGCCCGGATCGGTTGATGGGTTGTCACGGGAAAGGAATGCAAGGTATGAACAATAAGAAAATAAACCCGGGACTTTGGTTTCCACTCCAACGAGCGACTCTCGCCGATACGGCCTACGGGTAGGATGGCGATCGGAATTAGGGTCTAATGGTGAGACGTTGCCTCTGAAAGTGGTACCGGCATCCCATGGGCCCGATATTCCGGTCGGTGCCCAGGATGATACACCGGAATTCCCGGGTTCGATCAGTGGGCACTCCTGTGTCCATTAACACTGATCGATTCCGGGAGCATTAAGCTCGCAACGATAACTCCCAACGTCTCATCCTGCCACTCCCGCGCGCTAGGATTCGGCGTCTACGCTAAGGGCATGAGCTATGGCTAGGGAGTCAACCACCAAGTTTATTCCCCCTTGGCCCAACGGTCAAAGGCGGTCATTTTCCCGCCGATGACAATAAAACACCCCGCGTAACCGTTAGATTCCTAATCCCTATCGATTTCCTAACCCTATGGATGCATCGGGAAGAGCCCCCGAAGGGGTTTCCACCAAAATCCCAGATTTGGGAACTACTCACAAATATCATTAAAAGCGATCTAAACGAAAATGAACCGTTGAAATCATAATCAGAAGATTGGAATGCTAAGGTAGTAGATCAATTAAGATAATACTAAAGTTTAAGAAAGATCCGAAAAATTACAATAGAAAAGTAATTACAACCGTCACAAATAGGAGAAAACAGTAAAAACTAACAGCTCTCCGTTTCTGGAACCCTAGGGGTCCTATTTATAGGATCT
>CM061133.1:193088833-193134496 GCA_030789695.1 Scilla litardierei
ATGGCAACAAAAATCTTTTACACCCCAAACCCATCATATATATTAATTGCCATCTTCATATCTTGATACGCCAAATCCTTTTGCCCACCACAATAGAGCATTTCTTTCAAGTGAATACTCACTTTCTTATTCGTTTGACTTGAGCTCGCTTAGCAAAGCCATGACATTTTTGATCAAGTCGTTTGAATAGAATTGTTTGGTATAAGCTTGGGGGAAAGAGCTTTCATGTATCATTGTATTTGCATATAGTTGCATTGGGATTTCATGTCATTCATTTCATCATTTTTCATTCACCCCCTTATTATTATCGTTGTTCCTCATATTCTTCCATTATGATCACATTGAGGACAATGTAAAGTTTAAACTTGGATGAGTGCATTTCCATGCCATTTAGATGCATTAGTTGCATTTTTACTTTATTTTAGGATTTTTGGAATTTTCAAAAATTTTGCATCTTCTTTTTGAATTTACCATTTTATTTTTCTTTTGTGTGTTCATGCATCATATTGTGTGCTTGATTTTCTTTTCTTTCCTCTCTTTTATTTTTATTTCTTTATTTTATTTTCCTCCTTTTGTTAGATATGTTCCTTATAATGATATCTCTTATTGCTTTAGTAGCCATCACGATGCTTACTACTCTTGCTATGCTATTTGGAGTATTTCAGTATCCTGCTATCCATGTGCTTGCTTATATATTCTTTTGATGATCCTCTATATGAATGCATGATATTAATTGAAGCTGAATGCATGGATTAGTGTTTAATATGCTTTTGTTGGAAGTGCACCAAGATTCACGCATCAATTGTATATCGAAAGCATCTGCCTTATTGTCCTATTCATCATCTGTTGCATGCATGATATGATTGTACTCTTTACTGCTTGACTTCACTATCTATTGAAATGATTGAGAATATTCATGCTTACATATAATTTTAGTTGATGTATTATCTTATTGAACCATTTGTGCACATCTTAGAGTGAACCGAGCATTACACCATTTCCTTCTCCACATATATCTTTTGATTCTCTACATGTCACTTGAGTTCACCTCCTAAATCTATTTATATCGCATCTATTTCCCAAAAAATCCCTACAACAGAAAAAAGGTTAGCTCCAAAAAGTACAAAAAGCCAAAAAGGAGCCAAAACCAAAAATAAAATCATGTAGCTCCTACAAATATCCAAAAGAAAAATGAGAAACAAAAAAGTTCAAAAAGGAAAAGAAAAAATATTTCTCTATCTCATTATTGGAGCCACAAAATACTTGGAAAAACCAACGCAAAAATCCCATTTTCAACTATCATATTCCTTTAGATGCGATGCTCAAGTTAAGCTTGGTGGGTGAATTCACATGACCATATGAGTGAGTGCGACATTAGAGTGGAGAGGTGCACAAATGGGGAAGTTTGACAATACTGAGACTTAGCAAATTACTGTAGCTATGGAGATTTCTTGTGCATTGATATGAAAATGTGAATGACATGTCTCTTATTCCATTCTCTGTTGCATGCTTGGTGTGATTCTTATATGCTTATGTTATAACTCTTGATTGAAAAGTGCATTGCCAACATTTGTACATTAAATTATATAAAATGTGTGATGTGTATATGAATTGATTGTATAAATTTAGAGGGTCCCTTTGTTGCTCTTAAAAGCTTGTATGTGCCATATTTAAGTAAGATATGAAATCTTTATATCATGTGATTCGTACTTTCCGAGTTATCGTGATGTGTAGCTTATGGCTTGAGATCTGAGAGAATAATCTAGCGACCCCTTCCACTTCGTATTCTTTTTATTTCATTCAATTTCCTTTGTTTTCATTTCCCAAGTTCCTCTCTCTGCTTATCTTCCTCAAGCACGAGTAAGCGGCAAGCTTGAGGGATTTTGATCGGTCCATATTTTACACCTTTTTTATGCATGTCTTCACGCAATTTTGATTGCTCATATTGCGATTTTCAAGATTTTTCGTCGATATTGCTTTACTTTTCACTATTTCTTGTTTTTGTCAGATTTCAGGAAATATGGAGCAATTGGAAACAAAAATGAGCTTAAAGGACTTGCACGCGTACCGGAGCGTCGCCCATGGCAATATCAAGAAGCTAACGGCGCAGGATGATGAGCGAGAGAAGAAGGAGATCGATTGAATCGACGAAGATGCAAGAAAGGGAAGAGTTATCTCCAGAAACAGGCCACTCGGCCAAGTAACACAGCCCACTTGGCTGAGTGAAGAAGCGTTCTCGATCGAGTATGACTGATACGAAGATACTTTGTGCCGCAATGCACTCGGCCGAGTGGTTAATTTCACTCGGGCTAGTAGAGAACTCCACTCGCCTGAGTGTCAGGCGAGTCAGAACTTCCGAAGGAAATTAAAGCAGACTCTCTAGAATTTTGGGAGTACAGCAGAAGACCTACTCGGCCGAGTAGGAAGTCCACTCGACCGAGTGAGGAATTCTACTCGGCCGAGCGACACGAGCGTCCAGATTTTCAGACAAACTCTCACTCTTTTGAAATATGATAGGATTCCAGAGGGAAAAGTATTTTTCTCATATTTTTTATGGATAGTATCCTTCATGACGGTTCCAACGTCGTCAAGACTGCGCCAATCAGAGGTCGGATGAAATCTGGAGGATTTCTGCAAGGTGACGCTGCAGTGTTGGAATTGCTATTCGGCCAGAGTGAGAATCTCACTTGGTCGAGTCAGCACGGGCCCAGAACATAGGTTGCAGCCAGAGATGACTTTGAGCATGAATTTCAAAGGGTTTCTAGGGTTATTTGTTAGGGTTTTGAGGGGACTATATATAGGATTTGTAGTCGTCATTAGAGGGGGGCTCCCATTGTTTTTCTTGGAGACTTTTAAGTGGTTAGGCCATGCCCTAGGCCCACTCTTGGATCTAAAAGCTTATATTTAGATTGGAATTCTTCATCAAAGCTAAGTATCTTTGTTATTATTATTTGAATCTTTGATTTGGTATCTTTTTATATGCAAGCAATATTTTTTATTGATTCCTATATCGTTATTGCTATGCTTGGTTTATATTTGTTCTAGGAAAAGGGATGAACCCTATGGATCTAATTTGAGATTTGTAATGAATGAATTTCTTTGTTGCTAGAATTGCTAGAAGGTTAGATTGTGATTGATTTATTACGGATAGCTAAGAATTTCCATTGATCTAGGGTTTGCAAGAGATTGGGCTATGATCAATGGAAAGGTCTAGATATTCGATTTAGACTTATAATCTAGATTCACTAGGTTTGGTTTGCAAGAGATTAGACCAAAGCTGGCATTTTTATTATAAGTCTATACCAAATTCGTTTGCAAGAGATTGGACGAATAAGAACTATCACAATCTAAATCACAACTCGAGTTTGCACAAGAGTGGGCTCGAGGTGCGATTGGACGATGATTTCGATCTTAATGCTAGTGGCTTAGATTAGAGTCGAGAGTGGGCTTTGATCTAGGTTGCTATAGACCTGCAATAGCACGAGAGTGTGAGCTTGGTTCTCTATTTAGTTACAACTAGTTCACCCAATCCAAGTCTAGTGACATTGAAATTTACGATTTGCAAGGATGCATGACAATCCGTAGTGGGGATTTCCTAGCCCTAGACACTTTTGTTATATTGAATTTGAATCGATATTTGACCGACTTCTCTATCATCGACACCAACATCCATCACCATTTCCATTACATCATACCATAACCATCTCCACCAATAAACCTTCGTAGTAGAACCAACCTAAGATAGATTGGAGCCAACACCACCTCCTCGTGTTCGATAACTCACTCGCCACTACACCGTGCACTTGCGGTAAAACTACAATTGTTTTTTCCGGTGTATATCCAGGAGCGATCAAGTTTTTGGCACCATTGTCGGGGAGGTGTTTCCCGTTGGGTGCCAATTTGTCACAATTAGGGTGATAAAACAACGAAGAAAAAAAGATAGAAATTTTCATCCCCGCCACCATTATAATCATTTCTATATTGTTTTATGCCACTGCTATTTTTCTCTAGGTATTTATCTTTATTGATCAGGTGCTATGGATTATACAATGTGGACCACGGATTTTGATATGATCCTAGATGGGATTCTTGCACGACAGGTTGATGGCGAATTTGAGTCATATGAGCTGCCAGAGGAGAAAACATTTCAAAACTTATTGGAGGGCCTCTTGGAGTCAGTGAGGTTCACCGGTTCAGAGAGCTTTACAGCAGGTGATGCATTTGAGCGACGATTTGCAGATTTTGTTATGCACCAAGTTTTGGCTGCAGGAACAATAGAGGAGGATGTCCATGTCAGTCTTGAGGGGGATGGACTATATTTTTGGATTGCTTGCGGGCATTCTCCTCCACATGATACATCCCCACAAGTTGACGCACATGAGCAGCCAGCATCACTATTCTAGAGAGTGCCTACATGGATAGTTGATGAAAAGGTGATCGCGCCCGGGCGTACACCCGAAAGAGCGACCGTGTAGTTTTACCGCAAGCGCACAGTGTAGCGGCGAGCGGGATATCGAACACAGGGAGGACGAATGACCGTGCTTGCTCCTAATCAACCTGGCTATTTAAGAATAGAGAAAATTGCCTTGGGTGATCCTGTCACAATCGTCAGACAAATGTGCGAAATATCAAATCAAATAAAGAACGTCTAGGGAATGGGGAATTCCCGCTACTCACCGTATTTCATAGATGTGGTTCGTCGGTATCAAAATTGCTAGAATGAGAATTCGGATGAACTAGTTGCAACTAAATGTGGAACCAAGCTCACGCTCTCGCGCTGTTGCCGGTCTATAGCTATCCTAGGTTTGGGTCCAATCTCTTGCAAACCCTAGCCTAGGAAAGCTAGCATTAGGATCAACATCATCGTCCAATTGCGCACCGAGCCCAATCTCTTGCAAACTCGGTCCACAATCTAAATTAGGATAGTTCCTACCCGTCCAATCTCTTGCAAACGGGTATTGGCGTGGAATTGCAATCGGAAATCCTCGTATCGGTCCAATCTCTTGCAAACCGATACTTCGAAAATCCGACTCCAACCCAATTCGGATTTCTAGGGCTTCCTATCAAATTGGGATCCAATCTCTTGCAAATCCCAATTGATATGAATACCTAGCTATCCGTAGTAAATTGATCCCAATCTAATCCCTAATAGCAATTCTAGCTCAATTTCTACCAATTCAACACAAATAGAAAATAGGGCTTGTCGGGTTCATCCCCACGCCCCAAGACGTGGAGACTACTCACAAATCATAGCAATAGCATGAAAATAATCGTTGAAATAAGCAATAGAATTCATCACAATATTGAGATAAACAATAAAAATAGAATTTTTAGGGAAGAGAGATGCAAACCAATGGAGCTCTTCAATTAATCCAACAAAAATCCAAGTTTTTCCTCTTCTCCAATCACAATAATAAAGCTAAAAAGTAATCTAAAAAGCTGCAAAAAATCTAAGAGAGAGCTCCCTAAACTAGGGTAAAAACAGGGCTTAAATAGCCCAAGAAATCGTCCAAAAATCGTGACCAAAATACCCCTGCACAGCCTGGTTTCCGCAGTTTTCGCTACAGGCAGCGCATCGCACTCGGCCGAGTGACAAAAGTCGCTCGGCCGAGTGAAAACCATGCAATTTTCCAGTAAAGTCGGGCCTTTCAGGGGTCTTCAGTTCGGGGGCGGCTCGGCCGAGTGAGTTGTCGTCACTCGGCCGATGGCTTCACTGCACTCGGGCGGACGGGTTTTACCACTCGGCCGAGTGGGTCTTCTGAAGCTCAGGCAGCCGAAAAACAGTAACTTCGATGTTTTGGAAGGGCTTCGTCTGGGCGCCACTCGGGCGGACGCGATATCGTCACTCGGCCGATGTGGTCTTCGGTGCTCGGCCGAGTGCACAGGTAACTCGTGTCTGAACTGGTCGGCCGAGCAGTGTCTCGCTGGTCGGCCGAGTGGCTCCTCCACTCGGCCGAGTGGGACACAAAAAATGCCCAATCTGATTGTTTTGGCCTCCTCGTCGCTCCTGCGACGTCCATTCTTCTTCCGCTCCTCTCCAACAGCAAAATACCCCTCGGGGAGGTCGTCGGTGACCGTCTAGAGTAAGCGCATCTCGAGATCACTCCAAATCGCGCCAAATCACCTGAAATGCGACAAAAACAACAAATCGTGAAAAGCATCGCAATATCGTCGATATATCGTGAAAAACATGATTTGGGCGATCTAAATGGCATGCAAACATGCGGAAAAAAGGCGTAAAATAAGGAGTGATCAAAATCCCCCAAGCTTGCCTCTTACTCGTCCTCGAGGAAGATAAGTAAAAGGCGAACCCGGTGGATTCGGAAAACGAAAACGGCGAAAAACGAAAGAATGAGAAACGAAGAAGAATGAAAACGGAATAAAGAAGAAAGAAAGAAAGAAAGAAGGCGAAGAGGTAGGATGCTAGATCATTTTCTCAGGACGTGGGTTTCACTTACTCTTATAGCATGCACCGAATGAGAAATACATGTCAAAGAATTTTATTTTGATATCATAGTATAATAGTGCAAATAGAAATAGAAAACCCACGAACAATGGTATAATCATGAAAAACGGAATAATTTTAAAATTAACGTCGTCTGAATCATTTAAAGCGGTATACAAATCACAGATCACACACTTTTCAATTGAACGCTTTCTATCAGGAGTATAAGAGTATCACACTATAGAATAGAGAGAATAGAAAAGTATGGATTTCATGAAATGAACGCTAGGCTTAGATTTCTGGATTTCGTAAAGCTAAAAATAATCTCACCGAGTATAGAATATTACTTAGCCTAGGTTGTCGTGCAATGTCAAGTAGTCACTCTCTCACACATCAATGGATCCCCTCCCCCAAGCTTATCTATAAGCGTGGTGGCATAAAAAATATTTACATCCCCATTTTTTTTATACATATAGCTCCAAAAGCAATGAAAAGAAAGAAGAAAGAAAGAAAGTGAGATGGGGTCTTTTATTGAGGATTTTTCCTCTTTTTTTTTCTTTTTGCAATAAGCAATATATACACAACGATCCCAACTCAGAGAGAGATAATGATATACAAGAATGTTTTTCTCTCTTTTATTTTTTTTATAGAATAAGAGACTTGGAGCTAGGAATTAATAGCGGGGGAAATTCCATAAAATAGAATCACTAAGGGGAGATTCACCAATGATTTTAAAAGTAGAGAAATGATGTTCAAGATTTGTGGAGAAAGAAATAAATATAACTCTCGGTTCACTCTATAAGACATGCACGACAACTTCAGCAGGGTAATCTAATCTACTCAGTTTCGATCATAAAAAAAACTAACTAATCCAGATTTATCATAGCTAACATCATTCAATCATCCTGAAGTGAAGTGTACAATTCATGCATATAGAAGTGATATAGGAAAAGAAATCAGTACTCCAGATATAGGCATTCAATGCGTGAATCTTGGTGTGTTTTCTGTGATAGCATACATATGAATATTCAGACTCAGCTAATAATAAAATTTCATCCATTCTCATGTGGAAAAAGTGTGGGTTACTATCTCTAGATGCAAAGCAAGTCATAGCATATGATATCAGAAATAAAATCTAAGACATGACAAATATAGCATGCATATAGGATAAGCTAACTCCACGTAGTCATCATCACAGAAAAGTCATCTCTAGCATGAGATGAAAAAAAAAGAAATAAAGATAAAGGAAAATAGAGCTATTCACAATGCGGCACACGGAAAAAATAAGAAAAACGTGATGCATGGTAAAATAAAAGGAAAATAATGAAAAATGAGTGCAGAAGTGAAAAACGGTGTGAAAAACTGAAAATAAAGGTGGCAAATCGAAAAAGAACATGAGAACTCACTCCCCCAAGCTAAATGGCACAGTGTCCTCAATGTGCAAAGTGTGGCACACCGAGAGACAAGTAATGTGAGGGGCAAGTGAGGATGCATGCATGGAAAAATGAAAAGAGAAAGTTAAAATAAAGAAATGAAAATATGATGCGGACATGATGCATGCACAGATAGGAGCGATACATAGATATAAGTGTCACCAAAAACTCTCCCTCTCTCCCAAAATAGATATAAGAAGATATGATCAAAAAGAGAATACCAAAATAAGTGTGGGGAGGGGGGTGGACAAAAAGTGCTACAGGACCCAGCAGAAACGGGCAGCACAACGGCAGGAATAAATCAAGGCATCAAGGGTGCCTAAGAAGGTGGTGCTGCACCGTCTCCGTCCTGAGGCGGAGGAGGAGGTGGTGGTGGTGTAGGCTGCTGAGCTGGGGCGGGTGTGGAAGTGGAAGCAGGTCTAGTGTGTGTGGAAGTGTGGGCGGGAACCTGCTGGGTGGGTGGGGGTACGCGCGGGAGACGCTCCAAAACCTGGGTGAGACAGTAATGGATCTGGGGGATCAGCTCGAAGCGTCCAGCCATCGTAGAGACGGTGGAGGACAGGGTCCTAAGGTCAGCTCTAAGACCACTCACCGCCAACTCAAGAGCACGTATGCTCTGCAGTACAGTGTCGGGCGGGGGTGGTGCAGAGGGACGCACCGGTCTAGGCTGTGCAGGGCGAGGCTGGCGTACGCGAGTAGAGTATGTAACGGGCTCAGCAGGGAAGGGAACAAAAGGGGCTGCGCCTGCGAATGTGGGCCTGGCCTCAGTGTGAGGCCAGGGCGGGCGGTGAGAAGTGGAGGCGGCAGCAGCGAAAGAAGAGTGCAAAAGTGGCAGCGAGGCGGCCAGAGAGGTCGATGGCACAGAAGTGTGGACAGACGCCACGACGCTCTCAGAAAATACAGCAGGGGTGAAGACAGAGGTAACTATCGCTGGGGCGGAAGTGTGTGGACCAAAAGGCGCAACCCCAGTGGAGATCATGCTAGCCATGGTCTCCACGACCGCGGCAAACGAGGGCTCTCCACTCTCAACAAAGGTCGGCGGGCGCTCGGGGAGTGCGGAGCAAAGTGGCTCGCCGGACAGAGGGCCAGTGGTGGTGGTGGGAGTGGTGGTGACAGCCTCGGAAGTGGTGGTGGAAGTGGGCTCAGCTGAGGTACTCGTGACACTGACAGAAGTGGGGACAGAGGTGTCAAGAGCGGCAGAAACATCAGGAATAGGCTAAGGGGCCACTGGGTCAACAGGGTCAGCAGCAGGCTCGGCAGGGTGTGCAGCAGGGTCTGCGGGGCCAGCCTGGGCAGCGCGGGCAGCGTGGGCCTGCTCGGCCTCCTCGGCCTCGAGCACGTAGGCAGCGGGGATGAGAACATCCATTGCAGGGAGCCAGTCGACGTGGGCTGGTGCAATCTGAGTCTGAGCAGGGCTCGGGAGAATCATGTAGTCGGCACCGTAAGGACCGTGCAACCAGACCCAGTGACGCTCACCATGCAGACGAAGCATCTTCATCCAGGCCATAACGTCTATCGAAAGAGAAGTGGGGCCCGGGACGCGTCGCAAGTCGTCAGGTAGGTCCTCGCCGGTCATCATGGTAAGCAAGGTGATCAGACCGCCGCAGCATATCGGTGAGCGAGCGCCCACCGATACAATGATGCGGTCTAAAAACCAAGCCGCAATGTCGATCACGACGGCGGGGACAAGCTCGTCTCCATCCCTAGATAGAGCTCTGGGGCATGTCATCGCATAGAGCATGTAGAGCTTTGGCGTAGACATCGTGCCCGGCTCATATCTGGCCAAAAATGTCGTCGCCATAAGGCGCTGAGCAATACGAAGGCAGGGATGTACGATGGCCGAGGCCTTGGCCCTACTAGGGTCAAAGGCAGCGTGAAGACCCGTGATACATGCCCAGAAGGCACCGGCGTCAAAGGAAGGTGGGGGGATATGGGTGGGGCCGTAACCGCGATCGGCACCAGGGACATCGGGCCACGAGAAGAACGCTCTCATCATATCGAGAGTGACCTGGCACTCTCGATCCATGAACCGAAACGAGCATCCCTCGTCGGTCCGGGCGATCGAACTCAAAACCTCAAGTGTCGGGCGGGTAAAAGTATTCGCCGACACCTGGAAAAAATCTCGCCAGCCCACGTTGTCGTACAACGTGAGCATCCCCTCAAGTACCCCCAGGCATCCTAGGTCAGCGAGGTGTGCAAATCTGGAGGGTACAATCAAGCGCTGGGAGATGCGCTCGAAGACGGCGCGGTGTGCGTCGTCTCGGAACGTAATCCCGAGCGGCCCGACCAGTGGAGCCGGAGGTGGTGGCTGTGCAGCGGCGAGGAGTGGCTGTGCGGGCTGTGGGCGCACTGCAGGCTGTGCGGGGTGTGCGGGGCCTGCAGGCTGTGCTGGGTGGACGGCGTGTGTAGGAGAAGGAGGAGGAGAGTCCTCCACCTCGTGGGCGGGGCCGGCATCGTCCGACCGCTTCCGCTTGGCGGAAGCTCTCCTCGTCCGCGGCCGTGTCCGGGGCGGCGTATCGGCCCCGAGCGCGCGCCGAAAAACGTGAAAAGTGCGGCGTGTGCAAAAAGAATGGAAAGAGTATATCCAAACACGCCGTGAGTGCTAAGCGGTGGAAGCATGCGAAGTCCACGCCTCCACGAAGTCCAAAACAGCCCGTAGAAGCTCCCTGAGCTCCCCTAAGCTCCAAAAAGCAACCTGCGCATGAAAAAGCGATATCAGCGAGTAATAATCAAAATGTATGGAGCAATAAGGGTATAATGGATAGATATAGAAATTGATTTGGGTTAGGGGGGCGTTTAGCACATGGATCCTCAAGAAATACACGAAAAGAGGCTAAAATAGGCGAAATAGGGGTACCGGAGGTGGCCGGAGGCACGGCCGCCGCCGGCGACTCGGGCGAGGCGACGGGGGTGTTCGGCCGGCGGTGGCGGGCCGAGCGGCGGCGTGGCAGCGGCGGTCAGGCGAGTGGGGGCACGAGCGGGTGAGGGTCGGGCGAGGGAGCTGAAGGGGCGCGGCTCGTTGGGGGTTTTTGCGATTTCGAAAAATGCGCCCCCCTCGCCCTTTATATAAAAAAGTTACGACTCGGCCGAGTGATGTGGTCACTCGGCCGAGCGAGGCCAATGAAAATTTCCTCCCCGCTATCGCTTCGGCCGAGTGGCTTTGCCAGCCTCGGCCGAGTGGAGTAAGTCCATTCGGCCGAGTGACTCAAGCTACTTGGCATGACTCGCCCTAGGAGGGTATCCGTTTCACTCGGCCGAGTGAATATATATACTCGGCCGAGTAGCAGTCATATCGAAATGAGGAAAATAAACAGAGAGTTGGATACATCAGACTTCCCTCGTTCGTGAGCGGCTTGGCCGGACGAACTTGTGTACTCGGCCGAGTGACTAGTATGCTCGGCCGAGTGAGCCTTGTTTTCTGCTGTTTGTCTTCGTTTTGGCTCTAAACTCCGTCTTTCTTCCTCCAGTCGATTTCATCTTCCTCCTAATCGTCGAGCGCCTTCTTGGGGCGCTCCTCGTCGACTCGTTCATCCTCCTCATGATGGATCTACCTATCTCCTCTCCTGTCAATAAAAATAGGACCCGTTATCACAAGATTTTTGGGCGAATGACTCAAAACACTAAAAATTTCTAAAACGAAAATAAAGGAAAAGTAAAAGTAAAGCAAAAACCGTCGGGTTGCCTCCCGACAAGCGCTCGTTTAAGGTCATGAGCTCGACCCCCTATAATTTTCAATCAATGCGGGATGTTTGGTGCATACGAGATGCACCCATCGAACTTTCCGGGGAGCGCGCTTGGATTTGGATGTGGCGGCGGTGCGTTCTCCCGCGGTGGTCTCTCGTCTCGAATAGTGTTGGGGGGAGGCTCCCCCAAGCTAGCATTTGCTCCGGTCAACGGCTTAACCGGTGATGCCGATTTCCGTACCGGCGGAGCTTTCTTCGGAGACTTTAATTTCGAGAGCTTGCAGAGCTCTCGAATCCTTGCGACATCAGCGTCGCCTTCATTATCTTCAGTGGAGAAGTCGGGGGAATCATCTTTATTCTCTTCATGGCCTAAATCCGGGCCTTCCTCGAAATCTTCATCAAAAAGAGCGCCAATTGAGTGAGGAATCGCCTCCTCTATCACTTCATCAAGGAGGTCCGAGAGATCATCCGACCGTTCCTTAAGCAAATATACCTTATTGGTTTCGCCCGTCGGGATTCCTTCGGAATAGTGCTTGAGCCTTTGACCATTTACTTTGAACGTGGAACCGTCCTTGCTCTCCAACTCGAAAGCTCCTCCCGGTTGTATATGCTTGATGGTGAAAGGTCCGGACCAACGTGACCTCAACTTACCGGGAAATAGTCGGAGCCGGGAATTATAGAGCAAGACTTTGTCTCCTACTTTGAAGTCCGTGACGGTTATGCGGGCATCGTGGAGAATCTTGGTCCTTTCCTTGTAAATTCTCGAGCTCTCATAAGCGTCTCTCCTTATTTCATCAAGCTCGTTGATGTCCAAGAGTCGCCTCACCGCCACACTCTTGTAGTCGTAGTTAAAGGTCTTGATGGCCCAATATGCGCGGTGCTCCAACTCTACCGGCAAGTGGCAAGCCTTCCCATAGACTAGTCGAAACGGTGTGGTACCGATGGGGGTGCGAAAGGCCGTGCGATATGCCCATAGAGCATCGTTTAGCTTCATTGACCAATCCTTTCTAGACCGATTCACGGTTTTCTCGAGAATTTGCTTGATCTCTCTATTTGAGACATCCACTTGGCCGCTTGTCTGGGGGTGATAAGCCATGCCAACTCTATGATTTACCCCGTACTTCTTTAGCATGGCTTCAAACTTGTTCTCTATGAAGTGGCTTCCCCCGTCGCTTATCAAGGTACGCGGCACTCCAAAGCGCGGGAAGATGTTTTGCTTGAAGAACGTGGAGACGACCCTTGCATCATTAGTAGTGGTGGCAATTGCTTCCACCCATTTGGAGACGTAGTCGACGGCCAATAGGATGTATTTGTTGCCATTGCTCGATGGAAATGGTCCCATGAAGTCTACTCCCCAACAATCAAAAAGCTTAATTTCTTGGATGGGCCTCATTGGCATTTCATTGCGCTTGGAGATATTCCCGGTCCGTTGGCATCTATCGCACCCCTTTACAAGTTGTGGGTGTCTTTAAACATTTTCGGCCAGAAGAACCCGCTCTGCAAGATCTTAGCGGTGGTTTTAGAGGCGGCATGATGTCCCCCGCATGGTAGACCGTGGCAATGCAAAATGATGGATGTTGCCTCCTCTTTAGAGACACACCTACGGATGACACTATCTTTGCATATCTTGAAAAGGTAAGGATCTTCCCAAAAATAGCTACGGACCTCATGCATAAATCTCCTCTTTTGTTGCGTGGACATCCCATGCGGTTTGATTCCGCAAGCCAAGTAGTTGACGAAGTTCGCGTACCAAGGTACTTCACCGGTCCTTACCGCATATAGCCTCTCATCAACAAATGTGTCGTCAATAGGTAAGCTCTCATCATCCTTGTCGCGAATGAGCCTAGATAAATGATCCGCCACGACGTTGTCCGTACCCTTCTTATCTCTTATTTCTTGGTCGAATTCTTGCAACAAGAGTATCAACCTAATCAACCGAGGTTTGGCCTCCTTCTTGTTTAAAAGATACTTCAGTGCCGCATGGTCGGTGTGGACAATCACCTTGGAACCGAGGAGGTAGGAGCGAAACTTCTCTATGGAATGGACGACCGCTAGAAGCTCTTTCTCGGTAGTTGTGTAGTTTTTCTGTGCGTCATCTAATGTCTTGCTCGCATAGTATATCGCATGAAGCTTCTTATCTTTTCTTTGTCCCAATACCGCTCCAATGGCTTGGTCGCTAGCATCACACATTAGCTCAAAAGGAAGGCTCCAATCCGGCGGTTGTATGATGGGCACGGAGACTAGTGCTTCTTTCAAGGCGTTGAAGGCGTGTAAGCATTCTCCTGAAAAAACAAAAGGAATATCTTTAGCGAGCAAAGAAGTAAGTGGTCGGGCAATCGAGGCGAAATCCTTTATGAAGCGGCGGTAAAACCCCGCGTGACCAAGGAAGCCTCTAATGCCCTTGACATTAATAGGAGGAGGGAGTTTCTCGATTACCTCAATCTTTGCTTTATCTACCTCAATTCCTCTCGAGGAGACAAGATGTCCGAGGACTATACCTTCCGTAACCATGAAGTGACACTTCTCCCAATTGAGAGTGAGATTGTTTTGTTGGCACCTTTTTAGGACTTTAGTAAGATTTTCCAAACAAGAGTCAAACTCACTTCCGTAAACCGAGAAGTCATCCATGAAAACTTCCATAATATTTTCAATGTAATCGGAAAATATGGATTTCATACACCTCTGAAAAGTAGCGGGAGCATTACAAAGGCCAAACGGCATCCTGCGGTAGGCATAGGTGCCATAGGGACAAGTGAAAGTTGTCTTCTCTTGGTCATCTTCATGCAAAGGGATTTGGAAGAATCCCGAATACCCATCAAGATAGCAAAAGTATTTATGTTTTGCAAGTCGTTCAAGCATTTGATCAATGAAGGGCAATGGGTAATGGTCCTTTCGGGTAGCTTTATTGAGTTTCCTATAGTCAATGCACATTCGTCATCCCGTGACGGTGCGCGTAGATATGGGCTCACCTTTTTCATTTTTTACGACAGTCATCCCCCCTTTCTTGGGGACGACGTGAACGGGGCTAACCCACCTACTGTCTGAAATAGGATAGATTATACCGGCTTCTAGCAATTTTAGGATTTCCTTTTTAACCACCTCCTTCATGTTCGGGTTTAACCGCCTTTGAGGCTCTATGGAGGTGGCATCGGTATCCTCCAAATGGATCCTATGCATGCAAAGCCTAGGGCTTATCCCTTTTAGATCGGAGATAGTGTATCCCAAGACATCTTTGTGGCTCCTAAGAACGTCTAGGAGTTTTTCAAGTTGGTTTGGCGTGAGGTGGGAGTTCACTATCACCGGGAAAGTTAACTTGTTACCCAAAAAGGCGTACCTTAGATTCGGAGGTAATTGTTTAAGTTCTACCTGAAGAGGCGCCTCTCCTTCTACTTCATCAGCTCGCATGAGTTCCGCTCCTTCCTTGCCATCCGGGTCTAGCTCGTGCTCAGGTGGCGCGCTCTCTTGTGAAGAGTCAGACTCACTGCTTAGCGAGGACAATGCATCAAAATAGGCGTGCTCCGATTCTGTGCTAGCATCGTCAGAGTTTTCTTTCAGCTCCGGTTCGTTCCTGGAATCAAGAAACACATCAGACGATTCATAGAAGCAAGAGTAAGTGTCATGGGGTGTAACTCCCTGAACATTGGCTTGCTCTGAAGATCCTTCCGAAGTATAGTGATCCTCGACACTTGCTCCACTTCTTTCGAAATATAATTTGTCGTCGATCACGTCAACTCTGACATTGCCCCCGATAGTCCCCTCCGGGGAGATCTGGTCCATCACGAAACTAGCAAATAGCTGTTCGTCGGGGTCCTTGACATCGATAGCGAAAGCTCCGGTAGCGTGGACCTCGTCGACAAGCTCCTTAAGGAGGTCTGTGAAGGAATCATAATCTTCCTGACTGAGTCCTATTGTTGACATTGCATCCTCCATTCTTCCTGCAAAGTCCTTATGCAAAATACAGGGAGAGTGTGCGAACAGAAGAAAGTAAAGAGAGAGAGAAAGAAAAAGTAACCGGGTGGTCGATGACGAACACCGTCAGAAATTTTCCCCGGCAGCGGCGCCAAAAACTTGGTCGACTCCGGGCGTACACCCGAAAGAGCGACCGTGTAGTTTTACCGCAAGCGCACGGTGTAGCGGCGAGCGGGATATCGAACACAGGGAGGACGAATGACCGTGCTTGCTCCTAATCAACTTGGCTATTTAAGAATAGAGAAAATTGCCTTGGGCGATCCTGTCACAATCGTCAGACAAATGTGCGAAATATCAAATCGAATAAAGAACGTCTAGGGAATGGGGAATTCCCGCTACTCACCGTATTTCATAGATGTGGTTCGTCGGTATCAAAATTGCTAGAATGAGAATTCGGATGAACTAGTTGCAACTAAATGTGGAACCAAGCTCACGCTCTCGCGCTGTTGCCGGTCTATAGCTATCCTAGGTTTGGGTCCAATCTCTTGCAAACCCTAGCCTAGGAAAGCTAGCATTAGGATCAACATCATCGTCCAATTGCGCACCGAGCCCAATCTCTTGCAAACTCGGTCCACAATCTAAATTAGGATAGTTCCTACCCGTCCAATCTCTTGCAAACGGGTATTGGCGTGGAATTGCAATCGGAAATCCTCGTATCGGTCCAATCTCTTGCAAACCGATACTTCGAAAATCCGACTCCAACCCAATTCGGATTTCTAGGGCTTCCTATCAAATTGGGATCCAATCTCTTGCAAATCCCAATAGATATGAATACCTAGCTATCCGTAGTAAATTGATCCCAATCTAATCCCTAATAGCAATTCTAGCTCAATTTCTACCAATTCAACACAAATAGAAAATAGGGCTTGTAGGGTTCATCCCCACGGCCCAAGACGTGGAGACTACTCACAAATCATAGCAATAGCACGAAAATAATCGTTGAAATAAGCAATAGAATTCATCACAATATTGAGATAAACAATAAAAATAGAATTTTTAGGGAAGAGAGATGCAAACCAATGGAGCTCTTCAATTAATCCAACAAAAATCCAAGTTTTTCCTCTTCTCCAATCACAATAATAAAGCTAAAAAGTAATCTAAAAAGCTGCAAAAAATCTAAGAGAGAGCTCCCTAAACTAGGGTAAAAACAGGGCTTAAATAGCCCCAGAAATCGTCCAAAAATCGTGACCAAAATACCCCTGCACAGCCTGGTTTCCGCAGTTTTCGCTACAGGCAGCGCATCGCACTCGGCCGAGTGACAAAAGTCGCTCGGCCGAGTGAAAACCCTGCAATTTTCCAGTAAGTCGGGCCTTTCAGGGGTCTTCAGTTCGGGGGCGGCTCGGCCGAGTGAGTTGTCGTCACTCGGCCGATGGCTTCACTGCACTCGGGCGGACGGGTTTTACCACTCGGCCGAGTGGGTCTTCTGAAGCTCAGGCAGCCGAAAAACAGTAACTTCGATGTTTTGGAAGGGCTTCGTCTGGGTGCCACTCGGGCAGACGCGATATCGTCACTCGGCCGATGTGGTCTTCGGTGCTCGGCCGAGTGCACAGGTAACTTGTGTCTGAACTGGTCGGCCGAGCAGTGTCTCGCTGGTCGGCCGAGTGGCTCCTCCACTCGGTCGAGTGGGACACAAAAAATGCCCAATCTGATTGTTTTGGCCTCCTCGTCGCTCCTGTGATGTCCATTCTTCTTCCGCTCCTCTCCAACAGCAAAATACCCCTCGGGGAGGTCGTCGGTGACTGTCTAGAGTAAGCGCATCTCGAGATCACTCCAAATCACGCCAAATCACCTGAAATGCAACAAAAACAACAAATCGTGAAAAGCATCGCAATATCGTCGATATATCGTGAAAAACATGATTTGGGCGATCTAAATGGCATGCAAACATGCGGAAAAAAGGTGTAAAATAAGTAGTGATCAAAAGGCAACAGAGCACCCTGTCGAGCTAGAGCATATTGTCGAGAAGGAGTCACATGCAGAACCAGAGCATTACATTGAGGAGGCAGCACTTTGGGACGAGGGTGACTTCATTCAGATAAATCCAGAGTCTTGCCCACCAGTAGTTGAGCTTCTGCAGCCACCTCTACCTTCCGCTGAGGATGTGATCATATGGACCACACATTTTTATGCATACCTAGATGAGATTCTTGGACGGCAAGCTGAGGACATTGATGCTTCCACCTCTAAGGAGACGACGGTACCAGGCATAAATGCAGCCACTTCTGATGAGAGAACTGCTATGAGACACTAGGGACGTATTGCTGCAGAGCCTGGTTGCACCGTTGTCACTCTCTTACCACTGATACAGCTAGTTCATACTATGAGTGGATGGATGGAGGTGATTTAAATGGAGAAGACATTGAGGTTATTTACCTCACGGTGCCAAAGCATGCTTTTGAGGAGGCCTTACACACGGAGCCAGAGCTTATCGACGAGAAGGTCGTGCATCGGGACGAGGACACAACTATTCATGAGGATCCCGAGCATTACCTCCCTCCATTAGAGCTTCCGCAGGCACCTCATCCTTCCACTGACGCCGAGGACTATCCCACAAAGCTTACTACCCCCACTCAAGGAGATATTTTAACCATTCCTTTTTTGAATCATGTATTCCAGTTTATATTTATTTTGGTTCAGATATTTTTGACACTTCGTACCTTTTGCATCACACGTACGATTATGGATCGGAGGTATGCTTGGACGTGTCATATCTAAATGAACCTGTCAAGGAGGTCCACACCTATGATCCAGAGTTACCTAAGCAGCTGAGAGAGGACACCACGGAGATAGCTATCACAGCATAAGAGTATATTGAATTATTTCCAGGGAAGTATCGTCCACCACTATTTATTTCATATATTTCAATAGACGATCCTCTTTGGAATACTTTTATTATAAGTGTGACATTTTTGCAGCGAATTGATGCATCCTATTCTCTGCATGGTACAGGTGGAGTCCTTGTGGGAATGCTGGAGGATGCATTGCTGGAGGTTCGTTGGTGTTCGTGGACACACGCGCCTGGCGGAGCCACAGAAGGAGCAGTTGGAGCAGTTGCCTGCACCGGCAAATATACTGGATCCGCCTTTTTCTATAGGTGATATCAATCCAGTAGTATAGTACTTTATGCTTTAAATAAACACGAATCCTCTCAACAGCGAGATGACCCTATAGATTTGCTTTAATAAATATCACCTCATATGATGGCAACAAAAATATTTTACACCCCAAACCCATTATATATATTAATTTCCATCTTTATATTTTGATACGCCACATCCTTTTGCTCACCACAATCGAGCATTTCTTTCAAGTGAATACTCACTTTCTTATTCGTTTGACTTGAGCTCGTTTAGCCAAGCCGTGACATTTTTGATCAAGTCGTTTCAATAGAATTGTTTGGTATAAGCTTGGGGGAAAGCGCTCTCATGTATCATTGTATTTGCATGTAGTTGCATTAGGATTTCATGTCATTTATTTCATCATTTTTCATTCACCCCTTATTATAATCGTTGTTCCTCATATTCTTCCATTATGATCACATTGAGGACAATGTGAAGTTTAAGCTTGGAGAAGTGCATTTCTATGCCATTTAGATGCATTAGTTGCATTTTTACTTTATTTTAGGATTTTTAAAATTTTTCAAAAATTTTGCATCTTCCTTTTGAATTTACCATTTTATTTTACTTTTATGTGTGTTCATGCATCATGTTGTGTGCTTGATTTTCTTTTTTTTCCTCTCTTTTATTTTTATTTCTTTATTTTCTTTTCCTCCTTTTGTTAGATATGTTCCTTATGATGATATCTCTTATTGCTTTAGTAGCCATCACGATGCTTACTACTCTTGCTATGCCATTTGGAGTATTTCAGTATCCTGATATCCATGTGCTTGCTTATATATTCTTTTGATGATCCTCTATATGAATGCATGATATTATTTGAAGCTGAATGCATGGATTAGTGTTTAGTATGCTTTTGTTGGAAGTGCACCAAGATTCACTCATCAATTGTATATCGGAAGCATCTGCCTTATTGTCATATTCACCATCTGTTGCATGCATGATATGATTGTACTCTTTACTGCTTGACTTCACTATCTATTGAAATGATTGAGAATATTCATGCTTACATATAATTTTAGTTGATGTATTATCTTATTGAACCATTTGTGCACATTTTAGAGTGAACCGAGCGTTACACCATTTCCTTCTCCACAAATATCTTTTTATTCTCTACATGTCACTTGAGTTCACCCCTCTAAATCTACTTATATCGCATCTATTTCCCCAAAAATCCCTACAACAGAAAAAAGGTTAGCTCCAAAAAGTACAAAAAGCCAAAAAGGAGCCAAAACCAAAAATAAAATCATGTAGCTCCTACAAAAATCCAAAATAAAAATGAGAAACCAAAAAGTTCAAAAAGGAAAAGAAAAAAATATTTCTCTATCTCATTATTGGAGCCACAAAATACTTGGGAAAACCAAGGAAAAAATCCCATTTTCAACTATCATATTCCTTTAGATGTGATGCCTCAAGCTATGCTTGGTGGGTGAATTCACATGACCAAATGAGTGAGTGCAACATTAGAGTGGAAAGGTGCACGAATGGGGAAGTTTGACAATACTGAGACTTAGCAAATTACTGTAGCTATGGAGATTTCTTGTGCATTGATATGAAAATGTGAATGACATGTCTCTTATTCCATTCTCTGTTGCATGCTTGGTGTGATTCTTATATGCTTCTGTTATAACTCTTGATTGAAAAGTGCATCGCCAACATTTGTATATTAAATTCTAAAAAATGTGTGATGTGTATATGAATTGATTGTATAAATTTAGAGGGTCCCTTTGTTGCTCTTAAAAGCTTGCATGTACCATATTTAAGTAAGATATGAAATCTTTATAGCATGTGATTCCTACTTTCTGAGTTATCGTGATGTGTAGCTTATGACTTGAGATCTGAGAGAATAATCTAGCAACCCCTTCCACTTCGTATTCTTTTTCTTTCATTCAATTTCCTTTGTTTTCATTTCCCGAGTTCGTCTTTCTACTTATCTTCCTCAAGGATGAGTAAGAGGCAAGCTTGGGGGATTTTGATTGGTCCATATTTTACACTTTTTTCTGCATGTTTTCACGCCATTTCGATTGCTCATATTGCGATTTTCAAGATTTTTCGACGATATTGCTTTTATTTTCACTATTTCTTGTCTTTGTTAGATTTCATGAAATATGGAGCAATTGGAAGCAAAAATGAGCTTAAAGGACTTGCACGCGTACCGGAGCGTCGCCCATGGCACTATCAAGAAGCTAACGGCGCATGATGATGAGCGGGAGAAGAAGAAGATCGATTGAATCGACGAAGATGCAAGGAGGAGAAGAGTTAGCTCCAGAAACAGGCCACTCGGCCAAGTAACACAGCCCACTTGGCCGAGAGAAGAAGCGTGCTCGGTCGAGTATGACTGATACGAAGATACTTTGTGCCGCAATGCACTCGGTCGAGTTGTTAATTTCACTCGGGCTAGTAGAGAACTCCACTCGCCTGTGTGAGTCAGAACTTCTGAAGGAAATCAAAGCAAACCCTCAAGAATTTTGGTAATACAACAGAAAACCCTACTCGACCGAGTAGGAAGTCCACTCGACCGAGTGAGGAATTCTACTCGGCCGAGTGACACAAGCGCCCAGATTTTCGGACAGCCTCTCACTCTTTTGAAATCTGATATCATTTCGGCAAGAAAAGTATTTTTCTCATACTTTTTTTGGATAGTATACTTCATGATGGTTCCAACGCCGCCAAGAACGCACCAATCAGAGGTCGGATGAAATCTAGAGAATTTCTACAAGTTGACGCTGCAGTGTTGGAATTGCTACTTGGCCAGAGTGAGAATCTCACTCGGCCGAGTCAGCGCAGGCCCAGAACTAAAGTTGCGGCCAGAGATGACTTTCAGCACGAATTTGAGGGGGTTTCTCGAGTTATTTGCTAGGGTTTTGAGGGGACTATATATAGAATTTGTAGCCGTCATTAGAGGGGGCTCCCATTGTTTTTCTTGGAGAATTTTTAGAGGTTAGGCCATGCCCTAGGCCCCCTCTTGGATCTAAAACCTTGTATTTGGATTGGAATTCTTCATCAAAGCTAAGTATCTTTGTTATTATTATTTGAATCTTTGATTTGATATCTTTTTATATGCAAGCAATGTTTTTTATTGATTCCTATATCGTTATTGTTATGCTTGGTTGATATTTGTTTTATGGAAGGGGATGAACCTTATGGATCTAATTTCAGATTTGTGATGAATGAATTTCTTTGTTGCTAGAATTCCTAGAAGGTTAGATTGTGATTGATTTATTACGGATAGCTAGGAATTTCTATTGATCTAGGGTTTGCAAGAGATTGGGCTCTGATCAATGGGAAGGTCTAGATATTCGATTTAGACTTATAATCGAGATTCACTAGGTTTGGTTTGCAAGAGATTGGACCAAATCTATCATTTTTATTATAAGTATATACCCATATTCGTTTGCAAGATATTTGTAACGATCGGTTTTCTTCGTTACGTTATCCGTATTTTCTTTCTTTCGTGTACTTTCCCGTATCCGTAGTTAGGCGTACCTGTTTCCGTACCCGTACCCGTTTCCGTACCCGTATCCTTTTCTGTCTGTCACACGTATTATTATTATTATTATTATTCCTCCTAGTAAATTATTTTAAATGTCTCTTCTTCTAATTTGTTTTAAAATTTTGTTTCAAGATTCAAAATTCGAATTTAAACTTTTTAACCATTTGAAAAGTCTTTCCTTATTAGAGCCCATTTAAATCTATTGATTAGCTATTATTCCCTATTATAACCCATTAATTACAATCTCATTAATAATATTTTAAATCCAAAAATTATATTTCAAATAATTCCAAATTAGTCTTGACCTAAACCCTAGGCCGATACGCACGCACCCAGCACACTAATCACGCACACAACACTCTTACCAAAAAAAGGAAACATAGGACCCTAAAGCTACAACCCAGCTCATGTACTGGCCAATGTGTAACCCGTGCTCAACTAGGTGTTCATGTATTTCTCTTTTGATATCCTATTACTTCTACACAATCAAACCTATCGAATAGGACCCTAGGAACCATGTGCTGGTCTTCAACAACCTATTCCTATTTAAAAAAACTATGATACATCTAGCCCTAGAGACCTAAATCTAGGCCACCCCCCTCCATGTGATATGCTTTTCAAACCCACACAAGAAGCCTGCCAGCTTTCCTTAATAAAACCCTAGAGGTCTAATCGCAGCCCCTACTTCACTTCTATATTTATATAACCCAAAAACACCTAGGGATACTCTCCTCACAAGCGCCGCCCCCTGCCATATAGTTCTCCACGGCCTCGCGCGAACCTGAACCCCTCCCTCCGCCTGCTCATCCTCCCCTCACGGCCCCCATCCTCTTCCTCCCCATCTCGCGGCTTCACGGCCCACGCCCCACCAAATCACCGCACATCACACAGGCGACGGCTGCCCTCCTCGAGACGCCGGCGTCCCCTCCAGTAGTCTCCCAAGCACAGCGACCACCTCCTTCTTTCGTAGCCGTGCCCAACATCCCTTCACCGCCGCACCAGGAGCTGCTACTTCTCTCTCCTCGTATGCAAAGCCAGTCATTTTTCTCCTCCTCTTTTCAATGTTTTTAGCCTCACGCGCGGCCTCTCCCTATCACTGACCGCCGTGTGGACCCGAGGACGCAGCCCCACACGCTCGAGAGTCGCATACAGCCGCTCTCCATCCTTCTCGAAGCTTAAACACCACTGTTTCGGAACCGTACGCGTCACCGCTGCCCATCGCTGCGTTTCGATCCTCCTCTGCACTTCCGGTTAGTAGATCTACCCCTAAACAACTCATAACCCACACCGTAATATAGAGAACTGAATAAAACTGAAGATTAGACGTCGTAGGAACTCTTTATAAAGCTGTTTTGATCGAAAAATGCTTATTCTGATTTTACGTTTTGCCAAAACAGTGAATCATCTCCTCCGTAGCGTAGTACTCGTCGAGACGTTTCCAACGACACTAAGAACGTCAAAAACAGGCAAGTATACGAATTGATATGACTTTTTGAAGTTTCGGGACTTTTACACCGCTTTCACGTATTGTTGAATAACGTAAAAATTAGACATGAAATGACGTAAGTAAATGACACTATGATGATCAAGACAAAATTTGTGATCCAACGGTATATCATATGATATACCTTGTTTTTAAACAAATAGAAGGAAAAAGTACTTTCTGTAGCAAGTCCAACGAAAGCACGGGTTCGATGTTATTTTAAAGATTGTTCTAAAAATCATTCACCCCATTCTGCTGTTTAGTATTGTCATGATAATGTAATGATATTGATAACGGTAAAATTCTGTGAGTTTTGATATGCCTAACAAATATGGACATCGTGAAAATCGTGCGCCTCGAAGGCGGAATCGTGAATTCGTGATGTCGTGTGAGTCGACTAGGCTGGCTCGTGTTCCAGCACAAAATTGGGGTGGGGTTAGGGTTGAGCGGCCACTAGGCGTATGAAAGGGTCCTCTCTTCAAGAGCACCACCCATATGCGGTGGGTTAGCGTCAATCACGGTAAGCCCCCGTGAGAAGAACGACTTACTCATCACGACCTAAAGGCGAGAACCCTATAATAGATGTGAACTATTGACATGAAACTTGAAATGCTAACGTGATCTCAGTAAATTGACATGCTAACAAATTCAAGCAAAACTTACTTTACTTCTTGAAACAGATTAGAACTGCATGTTAGGAATGTCTCACTTCCGTTTTCATTTATAATTATCATGTTAATTGTTGTTGCAGTTGTCGCTTTTAATTCTTTAATGTCTCTTAGAATTCATATCACTTGTATATCTTGTTTTAGGTTGCTAACCTCTTCTTGCAGCCCTTGCGGACATACATTCATGTTTTTGGATGTATGTCAGATCCCAAGCTGAGCACTAGGAAGATTCTCTCGAGACGCCTGACTTAGATGGCCAGAATTTGCCGTAGATGCCGTCTCTCCTTGCAGAGGACTAGTGACCTTCACCGTCGTTATCTTTTTGTTTACCTTCAGTTGTTGTTGATGTTGTTTAGTGTACGTCTTCTTTTGTTGCTACTTTAGCCCTGCTGTGGCTTGTCTTGTAATTTCGTGTATGCATTATATATCTGGATGTGGCATTTATCTTTGAATGTTCTGATTGTTCTGATACGCAAATGCAAGGACCTCTTCTGTGTTTTTATCACAGACGCTTATTGAACTCGAGCTTCATCGCTCCAGTTCAAGCGGACCGCGTAACGTTCTCGCTTCCGGTGTCTTTTGGGAAGCGGGGCGTTACAATATTGGACTAATATGAACTATCACAATCTAAATCACAACTCGAGTTTGCACGAGAGTGGGCTCGAGGTGCGATTGGACGATGATGTCGATCTTATTGCTAGTGGCTTAGATTAGAGTTTGCACGAGAGTGGGCTTTGATCTAGGTTGCTATAGACCTGCAATAGCACGAGAGCGCGAGCTTGGTTCTACATTTAGTTACGACTAGTTCACCTCAATCCAAGTCTAGTAACATTGAAATTTGCGATTCGCAAGGATGCATGACAATCCGTAGTGGGGATTTCCTAGCCTTAGAAACTTTTGTTATATTGAATTTTAATTGATATTTGAACGACTTCTCTATCATCGACACCGACATCCATCACCATTTCCATTACATCATACCATAACCATCTCCACCAATAAACCTTCGTAGTAGAACCAACCTAAGATAGATTAGAGCCAACACCACCTCCTCGTGTTCGATAACCCGCTCACCACTACACCATGCACTTGCGGTAAAACTACAATTGTATTTCGGGTGTATATCCAGAAGCGATCAAGTTTTTGGCGCCGTTGCCGGAGAGGTGTTTCCCGTTGGGTGCCAATTTGTCACAATTAGGTTGATAAAACTACGAAGAAAAAAAGAGAGAAATTTTCATCCCCGCCACCATTATTATCATTTCTATATTCTTTTATGCCACTGCTATTTTTCTCTAGGTATTTATCTTTCTTGATCAGACGTTATGGATTATACAATGTGGACCATGGATTTTGATACGATCCTAGATGGGATTCTTGCACAACAAGTTGATGGCGAATCTGAGTCATATGAGCTACCAGAGGAGGAAACATTTCAGAACTTATTGGAGCGCCTCTTGGAGTCAGTGAGGTTCACCCGTTTAGACAGCTTTACAGCAGGTGTTGCATTTCTGCAACGATTTACAGATTTTGTTGTGACCATGTTTCGGCTGCAGGAACAATAGAGGAGGACGTCCATGTTAGTCTTGAGGGGGATGGACTATATTTTCGATTGCTTGCAGGTATTTGATCGCTCCAAAATGCAACCCAAGAGCACGACCAAAAACTTGGTTGGCCCCGGATACACACACGGAGAACGATTGTAGTTTTACCGCAAGCGCACGGCAAAGTGGCGAGCGGGTATCGAACACGAGGAGGTGGTGTTGGGCTCCAATCTATCCTAGGTTGGTTCGACTACGAAGGTATTATTGGTGGAGATGGCTATGGTATGATATAATGTAAATGGTGGTGGATGTCGGTATCGGAGATAGAGAAATCGGTCAAAAGTCGATACAATATAATAAAAGAGGAAATTTGCCTTGCGACGATCCTGTCACAATCGTCGGGCAAAGTATGGGGATAGAAAATCAAATAAAGACGTCTAGGGCTAGGGAATCCCCACTACGGACCGTCATGCATCATTGTTAATAGTGAATCTCAATATTACTAGACTTGCGTTGAGGTGAACTAGTCGCAACTTAATGTAGAACCAAGCTCACGCTCTCGCGCTATTGCCGGTCTATAGCAAACCTAGGTTAGGGCCCATTCTCTCGCAAACCCTAACCTAAGCCACTAGCATGAGGATCGACATCATCGTTCAATCGCCCCTCGAGCCCACTCTCGTGCAAACTCGAGTTACGATCTAGGTTGTGATAGTTCGTATTCGTCCAATCTCTTGCAAACGAATATGTGTATAGATTTACAATTAAAAATCCTAGCTTTGGTCCAATCTCTTGCAACCAAATCTAGAGAAACCCAATTGTAAACCTAAATCGAATATCTAGGCCTTCCCATCGATTAGAATCCAATCTCTTGCAAATCCCAAATCGATGGAAATCCCTAGCTATCCGTAGGAAATCAATCACAACCTAATCTCCTAGCAATTCTAGCAATTTAGAGTTCATTCTTCACAAATATGAAATTAGATCCATAGGGTTCATCCCCAAACCCTAGAACAACAAATCTACTCTAGCATAGCAACAAAGATATATGAATCAATAAAAATCATTGCTTGCATACAAAAAGATAGAAAAACAAAGATTCAAATAAAAAGAAGAAAATACTTAGCTTGATGATGATCTTCAATCCAAAATACAAGCTTTTTGATCCAAGAGGGGGCCTAGGGCATGGCCTAACCTCTAAAATAATCCTCCTAAAACATCTTGGGAGCTAAGAAAACATAAGGGGATCCCCCTCTAATGGTGGCTACAAAACCCTTAAATACTCTCCCAAAAACCCTAGCAAGAAACCCTAGAAAACCCCTCAAATTCGTGCCCAAAAACAGCCCAAACCGCAACTTAAATCTGGGCCCAGGCCGCACTCGGCCGAGTGGAACATGTGGCCCGGCCGAGTGGAAATTCCAGCACTGCAGCATCAACTTGCAGAAATTCCCCAGATTTCATCCGACCTCCGATTTGCGCATTCTTGGCGGCGTTGGAACCGTCATGAAGTATACTATGCATAAAAAATATGAGAAAAATACTTTGATTGCTGGAATGATAGCAGATTTCAAAAGAGTGAGAGGCTATCTGAAAATCTGGGCGCTGCGTGTCCTCGGCGTCACTCGGCCGAGTTGACTTCTCTACTCGGTCGAGTGTGCCTCTCTACTCGGCTGAGTGATAGACCCTGTAAAATTCCAGTAAGTCAGGGGTCTTGGGGGGTCTGTCTTCGGAGGTGACTCGGCCGAGTGGCTTTACTCACTCGGCCGCGGGGCATTCGGTACTCGGCCGAGTCGGAACCCTCAATCGCCTGACGGATTCCAGTAAGTCTGAGATTTTTGCTTGCCATCGTCGTGATGCCACTCGGGCGGGTGGTGTCTCTGTGCTCGGCCGAGTGGGCTGGCGATGCTCGGTCGCGTGCACGCTGATACTCAATCTGCTGCGTGTCTGATCTGGCCGGCCGAGCGGGCTTCTTTGCTCGGCCGAGTGACTCCTTCACTCGGCCGAGTGGCATGCTAAAATGCCCAATCTTCTCCGTTTCTCCTCTTCGTCGCTCCTACGGAGTTCCTTCTTCTTCCACGCATCTCCCATCGCCGAGTAGCCCTCAAAAGAGCCTTGGGTGACGCTCCGGAGTGGGTGCAAGTCCCTTAAGCTCATTTTTTGCTCCCGATCGCTCCATATTTCCTGAAATCCGACAAAAACAAGAAATAGTGAAAAGTAATACAATATCGTCGAATAATCGTGAAAATCGCAATATGAGCAACCGAAATGGCATGCAAATATGTAGAAAAAATGTGTAAAATATGGACCGATCAAAATCCCCCAAGCTTGCCTCTTACTCGTCCTCGAGGAAGAAAAGTAGAGAGACGAACTCGGGAGATGAAAACAAAGAAAATGAAATGGAAAAGAAAGAACACGAGGTGGAAGGGGTCGCTAGATTATTCTCTCAGATCTCAAGCCATAAGCTACACATCAGATAACTTGGAAAATACGAATCGCATGCTATAAGGATTTCATATCTTACATAAACATGGTACTTGCAAGCTTTTAAGAACAACAAAAGGGATTCTATAAATTCATACAATCAATTCATATCCACGTCACACATTTCATAGGATTTAATATACAAATGTTGGCAATGCACTTTTCAATCAAAAGTTATAAATGAAGCATATAAGATACACACCAAGCATGCGATAGAGAATAGAATAAAAGTCATGGCATTCACATATTTATTTCAAATCATGAAAAATCTCCATATCTAATATATTTTGCAAAGTCTAAGCATTATCGAATATTCCCATTCATGCACGTCTCCACTCTAATGTCATACTCACTCATATGGTCAAATGAATTCACCCCCCAAGCTTAGCTTGAGGCGTCGCATCCAAAGGAATATAATAGTGGAAAATGGGATTTTTGCCTTGGTTTTCCCAAGTATTTTATGGCTCCAATAATGAGATAGAGAAATATTTTTTTTTCTCTTTTTGAACATTTTGCTTCTCATTTTTTTTCTTTTTGGATTTTTGTAGGAGCTATATGATTTGTATTTTTGGATTTTGGCTCCTTTTTGGCTTTTTGGACTTTTTTGGAGCTAACTTTTTCTTTTGTGTGGATTTTTGGGAAATAGATGCGATATAAGTAGCTTAAGGAGGTGAACTCAAGTGACATGTAGAGAATAAAAAGATATATGTGGAGAAAGAAATAATGTAACACTCGGTTCACTCTAAGATGTGCACGAACGGTTCAATAAAATAATACTTCAACTAAAACTCATATGTAAGCATGGATATTCTCAATCATCTCAATAAAAAGTGAAGTCAAGCGGTAAAGAGTACTTTCATATCAAGCATGCAACAGAAGGTGAATAAGATAATAAGGCAGATGCTCCCGTTATACAATTGATGCGTGAATCTTGGTGCACTTCCAACAAAAGCATACTAAACACTAATCCATACGTTCAGCTTCAACTAATATCATGCATTCATATAGAGGAATCATCAAAAGAATATATAAGCAAGCACATGGAAAGCATGATACTGAAATACTCTAAGTAGCATGGCAAGGAATAATAAGCATCGTGATGGTTGCTAAAGCAATAAGAGATATCATCATAAGGAGCAAATCTAGCAAAAGGAGGAAAAGAAAATAAAGAAATAAAAATTAAAGAGAGGAAAGAAAAGAAAAGCAAGCACACAACATGATGCATGAACACACATAAAAGGAAAATAAGATGGAAAATTCAAAAAGATGATGCAAAATTTTGAAAAATTCTAAAAAACCCTAAAATAAAGTAAAAATGCAACTAATGCATCTAAATGGCATGGAAATGCACTACCCCAAGCTTAAACTTCACATTGTCCTCAATGTGATCATAATGAAAGAATATGAGGAACAACGATAATAATAATGGGGTGAATGAAAAATGATGAAATGAATGACATGAAATCCTAATGCAACTACATGCACATACAATGATGCATGAGAGCGCTTTCCCCCAAGCTTATACCAAACAATCCTATTCAAGTGACTCAATCAAAAATGTCATGGCTTTGCAAAGCGTGATCAAGTCAAATGAATAAGAAAGTGAGTATTCACTTAAAAGAAATGCTCGATGGTGGTGAGCAAAAGGATGTGGCGTATCAAAATATGGAGAGGGGAATTAATATATATAATGGGTTTGGGGTGTAAAAGATTTTTGTTTCCATCATATGAGGTGATATTTATTCAAGCAAATCTATACGGTCCTCTCACTGTCGAGAGAATTCGTGTTTATTTAAAGCATAAAAATTTCTACACTACTGGATTGATATCACCTATAGCAAAAGGCGGATCCAGTATCTTTGCCGGTGCAGGCAACTGCTCCAACTGCTCCTTCCGTGGCTCCGCCAGGCTCGTATGTCCACGGACTCCATCAGACTCCAGCAATGCGGCTCCCAGCACCTCTCCAAGGACTCCACCTGTACCCTGCAAGAGATAAGCCGCATCAATCCGATGTGGATAATTCTTTCCCAAAATATATGTATTCCAAAGAGGGTCATCAACATAAGTATTTAAAATTAAAAACGGTTGACAACACTTCCCTGGAAATAAATCTCTACTCTCGTGTACCACGTCGATCAACTCTTTGTTGTTCGCCTCATTTTGTTCAGGTAGCTTTGGCATATATGCGTGGGTCTCATCAGGCAACTCCTCATCATCATCAGACATATCCCATCGCACCTCCTGATCGTAATCAATAGCATCCATGGGTGCTAACTCCTCGCTCTCCTCCTCGTATACGTCCCATCGTACCTCTTGATCGGATGTACATGAATCCTGCAAAAGGTGCAATGAGTCGTCAAAATCTGAATCATAGAAAGCATCATACACGGGAGGGGAATCAAATATAAAGGGCGAGGGAGTAAAGAGATCTCCCTGAAGGGGAGCCATAAGCTCTGTGGGATTGTCCTCGGCGTCAGTGGAAGGGTGGTCCTCTGAGGGATGCTCAGCCTCTGTAGAAGGTGGGGATGGCTGCGGTAGCTCGAAAGGAGGAGGGTAATGCTTGGGATCCTCATGAATGGCTGTGTCCTCGTCCCAATGCATGGCCTCCTCGGTGACAAGCTCTGGCTCCGCATGTAAGGCCTCCTCAAAAGCAAGCTCTGGCTCATGTGGGTGGCAAGGGGGAGCGACGATGGGACAAGCTGACTCTCCCCTAAGCTGAACGTGAACATCCTCTGCAGGCTCCTCAGGTATAGAAGGCAATGTAAACGTCATCATCTCCTTTTCATGCCTCCTTCTTTGTTTCTGTCCTGGAGCTCGAGGCACCCGATTGCATGGATTGGCCTCCTCAATAGTAGGTGCAGGTGGCTCTATGGGCTTATGTATCTTGACCGCGGTATAAAAGTGGGTCTTCTGCCCCTCAACTAGAGCATAGACTCCATCATCAATTGTGCCTGTGGAAGAGATACGATGAGTAATAAAGTTTTGAAATTCAAGCTCAAAAGGATCACCTGCCGTTATTGTCAATGGACCGGAATCTCGAACTACGGCAACAATGTTTCTCAATAGGTCCATATATGTGTCCTCCTTTGACAGTTCAGATGTCTATATTTGTGGAGTGTTGATGGTGTAAAGGTGGATATGATCACCTTCAAGTGAAGCATACACTCCATCTATGATAGTACCTGCGCTAGAGACATTACCCATAACAAAATCGATGAATACTTGGTCGTATGGTATACTTACCGTAACGGTTAGTGAACCGGTAGATCGAGCATCATCTATCATTTGCTCCAAGGCTGCTGCCAACTGTAGATCACTGAACTTCCCCACTTGCATCCTCTTCAAAAACTCACGTGAGGGTCCCTTTAGCCTTCTAGTGAAGATATCAAATAGCGTGGAGTCATTCCACTCATGGTCTGACTCCGTCTGGAACATTTCTAACATTCCTTCAAACCTAGACAAGGCTTCCCCAAAGGATTCTCCATCAGCCTGATAGAATGCAGCGAGATATATGTAGGATTGTATAGAGCCCGCTCGCATTTTCTTTGGAAGCCCCATCGCTGCAACAACTGTACCTGATCAATCAAAGTAAACAACCTGGAAAAGACGTCAGTGGTACAAGGAGAGATAAAGATAATAATAACAGGTGGTGGGAAAAAAAATCTCTCTTAATGTTTTTTTTTGATTTTTTTAATGTAGTCTAATCAACCTAATTGTGACAAATTGGCACCAACAGGAAACACCTCCCCGGCAACGGCGCCAAAAACTTGATCGCTCCAAAATGCAACCCAAGAGCACGACCAAAAACTTGGTCGGCCCCGGATACACACACGGAGAACGATTGTAGTTTTACCGCAAGCGCACGGCAAAGTGGCGAGCGGGTATCGAACACGAGGAGGTGGTGTTGGGCTCCAATCTATCCTAGGTTGGTTCGACTACGAAGGTATTATTGGTGGAGATGGCTATGGTATGATATAATGTAAATGGTGGTGGATGTCGGTATCGGAGATAGAGAAATCGGTCAAAAGTCGATACAATATAATAAAAGAGGGAATTTGCCTTGCGACGATCCTGTCACAATCGTCGGACAAAGTATGGGGATAGAAAATCAAATAAAGACGTCTAGGGCTAGGGAATCCCCACTACGGACCGTCATGCATCATTGTTAATAGTGAATCTCAATATTACTAGACTTGCGTTGAGGTGAACTAGTCGCAACTTAATGTAGAACCAAGCTCACGCTCTCGCGCTATTGCCGGTCTATAGCAAACCTAGGTTAGGGCCCAATCTCTCGCAAACCCTAACCTAAGCCACTAGCATGAGGATCGACATCATCGTTCAATCGCCCCTCGAGCCCACTCTCGTGCAAACTCGAGTTACGATCTAGGTTGTGATAGTTCGTATTCGTCCAATCTCTTGCAAACGAATATGTGTATAGATTTACAATTAAAAATCCTAGCTTTGGTCCAATCTCTTGCAAACCAAATCTAGAGAAACCCAATTGTAAACCTAAATCGAATATCTAGGCCTTCCCATCGATTAGAATCCAATCTCTTGCAAATCCCAAATCGATGGAAATCCCTAGCTATCCGTAGGAAATCAATCACAACCTAATCTCCTAGCAATTCTAGCAATTTAGAGTTCATTCTTCACAAATATGAAATTAGATCCATAGGGTTCATCCCCAAACCCTAGAACAACAAATCTACTCTAGCATAGCAACAAAGATATATGAATCAATAAAAATCATTGCTTGCATACAAAAAGATAGAAAAACAAAGATTCAAATAAAAAGAAGAAAATACTTAGCTTGATGATGATCTTCAATCCAAAATACAAGCTTTTTGATCCAAGAGGGGGCCTAGGGCATGGCCTAACCTCTAAAATAATCCTCCTAAAACATCTTGGGAGCTAAGAAAACATAAGGGGATCCCCCTCTAATGGTGGCTACAAAACCCTTAAATACTCTCCCAAAAACCCTAGCAAGAAACCCTAGAAAACCCCTCAAATTCGTGCCCAAAAATAGCCCAAACCGCAACTTAAATCTGGGCCCAGGCCGCACTCGGCCGAGTGGAACATGTGGCCCGGCCGAGTGGAAATTCCAGCACTGCAGCATCAACTTGCAGAAATTCCCCAGATTTCTTCCGACCTCCGATTTGCGCATTCTTAGCGGCGTTGGAACCATCATGAAGTCTACTATCCATAAAAAATATGAGAAAAATAATTTGATTGCTGGAATGATAGCAGATTTCAAAAGAGTGAGAGGCTGTCTGAAAATCTGGGCGCTGCGTGTCCTCGGCGTCACTCGGCCGAGTTGACTTCTCTACTCGGTCGAGTGTGCCTCTCTACTCGGCCGAGTGATAGACCCTGTAAAATTCCAGTAAGTCAGGGGTCTTGGGGGGTCTGTCTTCGGAGGTGACTCGGCCGAGTGGCTTTACTCACTCGGCCGCGGGGCATTCGGTACTCGGCCGAGTCGGAACCCTCAATCGCCTGACGGATTCCAGTAAGTCTGAGATTTTTGCTTGCCATCTTCGTGATGCCACTCGGGCGGGTGGTGTCTCTGTGCTCGGCCGAGTGGGCTGGCAATGCTCGGTCGCGTGCACGTTGATACTCAATCTGCTGCGTGTCTGATCTGGCCGGCCGAGCAGGCTTCTTTGCTCGGCCGAGTGACTCTTTCACTCGGCCGAGTGGCATGCTAAAATGCCCAATCTTCTCCGTTTCTCCTCTTCGTCGCTCCTACGGAGTTCCTTCTTCTTCCACGCATCTCCCATCACCGAGTAGCCCTCAAAAGAGCCTTGGGTGACGCTCCGGAGTGGGTGCAAGTCCCTTAAGCTCATTTTTTGCTCCCGATCGCTCCATATTTCCTGAAATCCGACAAAAACAAGAAATAGTGAAAAGTGATGCAATATCGTCGAATAATCGTGAAAATCGCAATATGAGCAACCGAAATGGCATGCAAATATGTAGAAAAAATGTGTAAAATATGGACCGATCAGCATTCTCCTCCACATGATACATCCCCACAAGTTGTCACACATGAGCAGCCAGTATCGCTATTCCAGAGAGAGCCTACATTGATATTTGATGAAAAGGCAAAAGAGCACCCTGTCGAGCTTAAGCATATTGACGAGAAGGATCACTTGCAGAGCAAGAGCATTATATTGAGGAGGCAGCACTTTGGGAGGAGGGTGACTTCATTCAGATAAATCCAGAGTCTTTCCTACATGCCGTTGAGCTTTTGCAGCCACCTCTACCTTCCGCTGAGGCTGTGATCATTTGGGCCACACATTTTTATGCGTACCTAGATGAGATTCTTGGACGGTAGGCTGAGGACATTGATGCTTCCACCTCTGAGAAGACGATGGTACCAGGCACAGATGCAGCCACTTCTGATGAGAGAATTGCGATGAGACACACAGAACTTGTTGCTGCAGAGCCCATTTGCACCGTTGCCACTCCTCTACCCACTGATACAGCTAGTCCATACAATGAGTGGATGGGCGGAGGTGATTCAGATGGAGAAGACATTGAGGTTATTTACCTAGCGGAGCCGAAGCATGCTTTTGAGGAGGCCTTACACATGTAGCCAGAGCTTATCGATGAGAAGGTCATGCATCGGGACGAGGACACAGCTGAATGCGAATTGTTCCGTACCGAAGGCGTCCGTGCCAAATTTGTTATTTCATGCCAAAGGTGCCCGCTTCGAATTTGTTGTTCCACACCGAATGCGCCTGCGTCGTATTTGTTGTTTCTCATCGAAGTTGCTTGTGTCGCTAAATATTTTTACGCTAATTTGTTGTTCTTTTAAATTTTGGCTGTGAAAATAATTTTTTGAGAAACAAAGATTTCGCGGGGAAAATCTTAAATGAACCGTGCCCACGAGCACGGGTTACGCCTAGTCTATTATACATTTGACAATATTTTTTTGAATTTTAGGGCTGACTATGACAAGATAAAGAGTGGCTGTGATTTGATCTTGGAAAATGGAAGGTGAGATGAAGGTTTGAAAGCATGAAAGTGAGCTTTGAAATTTGGTCCAGTATTGAAATTTGGTCCAACTTTGAACTGAAGTGAGCTTTGAAACCATAAATGTGAGCTTTGAAATTTAGTCCAGCCTTGAAATTTGGTCCAGTTTTAAAATTTGGTCCAACTTTGAAAGCAGCCAGTGAGCCGGTTTCGTGCCGAAGGCGCATTTAAAATTTTTTTGTGCTAAATTGTTTTTTCCGTGCCGAAGGCGCCGGTGCCATATTTACTATTCTACGTGAATTTGTTGTTCCGCACCGAAGGCGCCCGTGCCGTTAAATATTTTTACGCTAATTTGTTGTTTTTTTAAGATTTTAATAATTTTTTGGGGAACAAAGTTTTCGCGGGAGAAAATCTTAAATGAACCATGCCCGTGTGCACGGTTTTTTTTACGCTAATTTGTTGTTCTACACCGAAGGCACTCACGTCGATTTTTTTGTTTTACCACACCGAAGGCGTCCGTGCTGAATTTGGTGTTCCGCGCCGAATTTGTTGTTCCGTGTCGAAGGCGCCTGCGTCGAATTTGTTGTTTCACGTCGAAGGCGTCTGTGCCGCTAAATATTTTTACGCTAATTTGTTGTTTTTTAAATTTAATAATTTTTTAGGAAGCAAAAATTTCGCGGGGGGAAATCTTAAATGAATTGTGCCATTGGGCACGGTTTTTTTTTTGCTAAATTGTTTTTCCGCGCTGAAAGCGCCTGCGTCGAATTTGTTGTTGTACCCGAATTTGTTGTTCTGCGTCGAAGGCACCGGTACCGAATTTGTTGTTCTGCGCTGAAGGTGTCCACGCCAAATGCGCCCGTGCCGCTAAATTTTTTCACGCTAATTTGTTGTTCTTTTATATTTTAATAATTTTTGGGGAACAAAGATTTTGCGGGGGAAATCTTAAATGAAACGAGCCCGCGGGCATGGTTTTTTTACGTCAATTTGTTGTTCCGCGTCGAAGGCGATCGCGTCAAATTTGTTGTTCCGTGTCAACAGCGCTTGCGCCGAATTTGTTGTTCCGCACCAAAGGTGCCCGTGCTGCTAAATATTTTTATAGTAATTTGGTGTTTTTTAAATTTTAATAATTTTTTGGGAAACAAAGATTTCACGGAGGAAAATCTTAAATGAACCGTGCCCGCGGGCATGGGTTATGACTAGTGTGTGTATATAGATATGTATGTATGTATATATGTATGTATATGTATATATTGTTGCGGGGTCGAATCCGCTCGCAATGAATTTGTATTGAAGTGGGGAATCAAGGGCACAATGATTACAAGTGTAGGGTTGATGATGAGGCTAATCACAGTCTGAGGACGATTTGTAGATGCGGATCTCAAGGTCGAACGTCAATCAGATTAGGTCACCCGCTATTTGGTGAAGGTTGCTTGTCAGTTGGCAATGGTCGTCGCCGATCGCTCGTCCGCTAGTAGCTGGGGCGAACTTCCTGCAAGAGTAGCAACTCGTCAGAATGGCTGGTCCAGCTATCAGCCCGCAACCCCTCCTATCCTTAAGTCAGGTGGTGACTATTTGGGGAATGTCGAACACACAGGACGACCTTACAGGCAAATCGGCGCTTACATGGCAAACTAGTATGTAAGGCGCGAATATGTGGAGGATATTCAGCCTTGAATATAAATAGATGTGTTAGGGTTTCTTTACAGATTAGCCAAAAAACAACCAACCTCCCTCTCGCTTGGAGGAGTGGGTGTATTTATTGGCTGCCGGAGTCGGTTGCTTTTGCTGAGCTGGCAGTATCAGGGTGTCAGGGATTCGACCGTTGAGGTCAGGGCCGAACGTGTCAGGCGTACTTTTGTCAGGCCGTCAGAGCCGTACATGTCAGGTACACTTTTGTCAAGCTGTCTGGAGGTGAAACGGTTATGGACGCTTTCGACTAGCTGTCAGGAGGCGAAGCGACCAGGTGCACTTTTGTCAGACTTTGTCTGTAGTGAAATTGGCAGTGATGTTTGTGGCGGGTCGCCTCCCTCATCGGATAGACTGCTTCGAGGTGGATAGGTAGGCAAGCTGCCTCGGGGCAAGCTACCTGGGATGTGAGCTACACTGGGGTGAGCTAGCATAAAACTTGGGCGATCAGATGGGGGGCTTTTCTGACGTGCCCCTGGTTTGCGAGCCGCAAATGGCCGGGGGACCCGCGTGAGGGTTTAGATATTTGTAACCGCAAGCGCACGGTGTTGAAGCGTGGCTTGGGGGTCGAACATAGGGAGGCTAGGATGTGCTTGTGTCAAGGAGGACCGAAATCACCCCGTGGGCGAGCTAGCCCGGATCGGTTGATGGGTTGTCTCGGTAAAGGAATGCAAGGTATGGACAATATGAAAATAAACCCGGGACTTTGGTTTCCACTCTAACGAGCGAATCTCGCCGATACGGCCTACGGGTAGGATGACGATCGGAATTAGAGTCTAATGGTGAGACGTTGCCTCTGAAAGTGGTACCAGCATCCCATGGGCCCGATATTCCGGTCGGTGCCCAGGATGATACACCGGACTTCCCGGGTACGATCAGTGGGCACTCCCGTGTCCATTAACACTGATCGATTTCGGGAGCACTAAGCTTGCAACGATAACTCCCAACGTCTCATCCTGCCGCTCCCGCGCGCTAGGATTCGGCGTCTACGCTAAGGACGTGAGCTATAGCTAGGGAGTCAACTGTCAAGTTTATTCCCCCTTGGCCCAACGGTCAAAGGCGGTCTTTTTCCCGCCGATGACAATAAAACACCCCGCGTAACCGTTAGATTCCTAATCCCTATCGATTTCCTAACCCTATGGATGCATCGGGAAGAGCCCCCGAAGGGGTTTCCGCCAAAATCCCAGATTTGGGAACTACTCACAAATATTCATTAAAAAGCGATCTAAACGAAAATGAACCGTTAAAATCATAATCAGACGATAGGAATGCGAAGGTAGTAGAGCAATTAAGATAATACTAAAGTTTTACAAAGATCCGAAAACTTACAAAAACAGGAAAATTACAGCCGTCACAAAATGAAGAAAACAGTAAAAAATAACCAACTCCCGAATCTGGGAAACCTAGGGTTCTATTTATAGAAAACGACATCACCCGATCGGTTGACAAGTCAACCGGTCAGGTGAGCCGTTTCACAGAATTACAGCGCGATGCGGGGGTTTCACCCGGTCAGTATGAACCGGTCGGTTGGATCTTGGTGCGGTCGGTTGGATCTTGGTGCCGACCGGTTGGATCTTGGTGCTGGCCGGGTGAGGAGACCGGTTGGAGCTTCGAGTCTTGGCTGTTGAAATTCAGCTACAGGTGAACCGATCGGGTGAAGGTCACCCGATCGGTTGGAAATCAGCTTCGAATTTCCAGAGACTTTGAGCTTTTGACCCGGTCACTGAACCGACCGGGTGAATTCTCTGGGGCTCCAAGCTACGTCCCGGTGGTGCATGCGTGCATCACCCGATCGGTTGGAGATGACCAACCGACCGGGTGAGGGGCTGAAAGATGTAATCTTCGTCGTTTGACCCCCTGGATCATGCGTGACTCCTCCCGTTGCTCCGGGGACACATGATATCATCGTTTTGCGTCCCAAATGCCAGCAAACTCCTGCAAAACACGGAAAATACGGAAAAGTGAAAGAAAACAAGAAAATACAAGAAAATACGAGAAAACGAATAAAAGACGACGGTAAATACGGAAAAACATGGAAGAAAACGCGCGTAAATATATGAAATATAAACGCACGTCAAAATTCCCCAAGCTAAACTCTTCCTCGTCCTCGAGGAAGACGAGTGAGAGTAGGAGCTCGGAGGGGAAAAATAGAGAGAAAGAGAGAAAAAGAAAACTCTATATCCTAGATCGTCCGTCAGAGCCAACAAAATCAAAAACGACACATCAAGCAAGCAAACGCCAAATCACATCACTAAACTAAGGAATACGAGTCTAGACAAATGCTGTGGGCCCACGCGGTGAAGCGCGAGTGAGTGTGGTCGTGCGCTAGCAGTCGGTGCCGCTATCTACGATGTGAAATAAAGCTCGATATACACAGACCCAGGAAACGACCCAAATACCGATTCGAATTTGAAATTACGGTGAATATTAGTTCAAGCATGCATTAGAAGAGTATAAGAATAGAAGCGTATCATGCATCGGGGACTCCACAACTAGGGTTAAGGAAATCACACCACTATAGCCTAGATATTAGCTAAAAAGTTCCTAAGCCAAGTGTTTTCGAAAACGATGGGGGTTGAGATGATGTGGAGTAGAACACTCGGTGCAAATTCTCGCCTTCCCTTTATTCTCAGCAAGTAGGAAAAAATATTCACACGGGAATTTTTTTGGGTTTTGGGTATTTATATTTTTTTTTGGCTTTTTGGCTATACAAAATTTTTCTTTTCTTTTCTTTTCTTTTTGGGTTTTTCTTTTCTTTTCTCTTTTTTTTGGATTTTTGGATATTGGGATATATACATGTGTACTCTCCCAAGTGGGAGAACGGTACACGACGAGGGGATTTGCACCAAGTAAAACAAAAAAGAAGTCGGAATCTAAACACTTGGGCAAAGGAAACTATTCTCGCTAAATAGAGCATGGGCTAAATGGGTTATCCTTGTCCTTAATTGTGGAATCCCGACACATGCGAAATGAAGTACACGATATATATATATAGCATGCAGAAGCAGACAGGGGAAATAAATACCGCATATTCAAATCGAAGCATGATAATCTAGGGGTCATTCCTGGACAGGTATATAAAGTAAAATCACAAAGTAGAAGCACACCAAACAGATAGGCACGACACACGACTCACAAAAAAACTAAGAGGACACACGATGCGTGAAATGCAAGAGAACTCGAAATCCTAGGGATAGTGAATGTGATTATCGATGCCATGCTAGGTGTGTGTGATTTTGTGGCGATTCATCATAGGGTTCATCTCTAGGAGAAAGAGATAAAAAGAAGAGAAGAAAAAAACACGATGAAAACGGCACAAAAACGAAAAAGAAAGACTTAAATGGCGCACACAGTGCGACTCCCCCAAGCTGAAGCTTGCAGTGCCCTCAATGCAATAGGAGTGAGTACGGGAGGGCAATGAAGATGGGGGGAATACGCACCGACACAAAAAGAAATGGAAAACGAGGAAAACACAGAGATGAAACTGAAAATAAAGAAAAATCAAAATCAAACCACACAACACGAAAAAAAATAAAACCACACGACACTCAAAAGGGGAAAAACAAGCACACACACACAAAAATAAGAAAAAACAAAACACGACAACGCACCAAATTAGACGTCCCCCAAGCTAGACATGACAGTGCTAGCAAATAAAATGTTATCGTGAAATGCAGAAATATGCAAGGGGGAGTCAATCGGATTCACTGGTACTAGAATGGTAGGGGGAGGGAGAGGAGGGTGGGGAATAGCGAATGAAAGAATCCTCAGAGGAAAAGGAGGGCTTGCCTACAGGGGAAGGAGGGGCGACAGGCTGGAGTACGGGTGGATCGATGTGCACCGGGGGGCTGTGGTGGAGAAAGATCGTACCAGGTGGGCCGACAGTTGGGTGCCAATCGGGAGGATCCAAGGGTGGTAGATGCACTAATGGAGAATACCAAGGATCGGGGTAAAACTCCCAAGGCAGATGAGATGGGGGGTAGGGTAGCTGCAAAGGGGCTCAAGGTGGCAGGATCGCGAAAGGTGCGCAGGCGGGGCCATAGAGATAGACTGCACGGTCTTCACCGAAGGGAGTGAGCATATTGATATCGATCAAGTAATCGTGATCAATACGGCTACGTCCAGGCAAAATAGGGAGGTCGGGTGGCACTCTAAAAACACAGCTGACAATAAGAGTGATCATCCCACCACAACAGATGGATCCAGAATTGGCGCGGCTAACAACAAAAATTTCGTGGATGATCCAATGAGCGGTGTTTATGGGCATAGGGATGTGCCCAAGGATCCTGTCTTCGGACATGGCATAGAGAAAGAAAAGCTCATCCCTAGATACAGTGGACACATCCACGCGGGCAAAAACAGTGTTGGCGAGGATGCAGTGGGCGAGGCGGTAACACGGGTGAATAATGTAGGAGGCAAGAGCCTCAGGTGGAAAGGCGGTGTACCGGGTAAATCGTTGCCAAACACCATCAGCCCGAAATTGAGAGTAGACGTCAGTTCGATCGTGGGTGGAATGTTCAGGATTAAGATCGGGGTGATGGAGATTGAGGATATTGTTCAACACGATGAAACCCAGAGAAAAATCGCAGTTGAAAGCGCGGAAGGAGAAACCCCCATCAAACACCTCGAGGGAACTGAGGAATTCAAGCGTGAGATTTCTGTGTGTGTGAGCATGGATGTAAGAGAGGGTATGGCACCCGATACAGTTGAAAATTCTGCCGTCGCCGTTCGAAAGCCCTAGAGCTTCGAGTGTGGGGCGATCGGCGAAGAGTGTAGGTCTCATCGGGCGATGAAGTAGTGCTCACAAACGGTCAGAATGTTCTTCCGTAGAAGGTTTTATGCCAAGGAAAGAGGGGGAAAAGGGGCCGTAAAGCGGATCACGACGCGAAGATGAGGCAATCTCTTTCCCTTTCTTAGACATGGTGACTATGTGGGTGGCGAAAAGGAAAGTGGGAGCGTGCCTATGATGAATATAAAGCAGGTGAAGCAGGTACAACACCAATTCAGGATATTACAGATAAAGTAAGAGATGTGTAGAGTGGAAAGGTGTTACCCATCTATGTAGCAAGATCAAGCTCCCGGGGGACTCGCGCAGTTGGAGGAGGTAATTCGGGAAGCCGTCGCTCGCTGATCTGACAAGAAACAGGTTTGTGAAAATTTTTGGGGGCTAGGGTTAGGGTTTGCATGTTTAGATGATGGAATGTTGATGATAATAAGGTGGCGAGGGTGGGGAAGTATGGGGATGAGTGGGGAGGAGGGTTTAGGGGCAGTATGTTGGATGGAGGAGGTCGATTCGACTGTTGGAGGGTGAGTAACCGCGTGAAGGGGATTTTCGGGGGTCGGGTGGCAGTCATCGTGCGGTGGTGTTATTTATAGGGGCGAAACTGAACCGATTGGGTGAGTACTCACCCGATCGGGTGGACAAATTTCGAAAGTTTCCTGTCGGCCAACAGCTACAGGTGAACCGACCAGGTGATTAGTCACCCGATCGGTTGACCGCTTCCAAAATCTTTCCCGAGAATATGTGATATTTCACCCGGCCCCTCACCCGATCGCGATATTACTCAACCGATCGGTTGATGCGATCTCCAAATTTCCCGAAAGTTCAGCACTACCCACACGGTCAGCGACCCGGCCTCGGCCATTGTCACCCGGTCCGTTCGTTAGGAAACTGACTCTGCCATTTAGCTGATACGTCCAAACCGATGAGGTGAGTTCTCACCCGATCGGTTGGGGTCTTGTTTCCTGCAAAAAATGAACACATGTCATCAGTCCTCAACGGAAATTTTTGCGGCTGGATTTATTTATCAAAAATAGACAAAATAAAGTTAGAAATAATTCCGAAGATTGGAGATAGAGATTTTAAGAGCATGGGTTGCCTCCCATCAAGCGCTTTTGTTTAACGTCGTTTGCTCGACGCCTCTAGCGGTGGTCAATTAGGATCCGGAGGGTTAGAGGAAGAGTTGTCACTCGTTGGGGGCCCGACCGGGGAGAATTCCGGTTCTCCAACCGCATAGTGCTTCAGACGCTGTCCGTTGACTTTAAACGGCTCATCCCTTCCCATTATCTCAATAGCCCCATGCGGGAAAACCTTGGTGACACGGAACGGTCCCGACCACCTTGACTTGAGTTTTCCAAGAAAGAGCTTCAGCTTTGAGTTAAATAGAAGAACTAAGTCCCCTTCCCTGAATTCCCTCTTCAAGACGCGCTTATTGTGCCACCGCTTCAGTTTCTCCTTGTAGATCTTGGCGTTCTCATAGGCATTGAGCCGGATTTTGTCGAGCTCGTTGAGTTGTAATTGCCGGTGCCCCCCTACCTCCTTGGCGTCAAAGTTCAGATTCTTAATTGCCCAAAATGCTCTATGCTCCAATTCCACCGGAAGATGGCAGGATTTCCCATAGACAAGCTGGTAGGGAGTCGTGCTGATCGGAGTTTTAAATGCCGTCCTATAGGCCCAAAGTGCGTCAGGAAGCTTTGATGACCAGTCCTTTCTAGAATTGGCCACCGTCTTTTCTAGTATGCTTTTAATCTCCCGGTTAGAGACTTCTGCTTGACCACTGGTCTGCGGGTGGTAGGCACGCCCCACCCGGTGTTGTACCCCGTATCTTTTTAAGAGGGCCTCGAATTTATTTTCTATAAAGTGGCTCCCCTCGTCACTGATCAGGACACGAGGTACACCGAACCGCGGGAAGATGTTGCTTTTGAAAAACTTGGCCACCACTCTGGAATCATTGGTAGGACTGGCCATCGCTTCAACCCATTTCGACACGTAGTCTACAGCCACCAAGATATACTGGTTCCCTGAGGAGGAAGGGAACGGTCCCATGAAGTCCACTCCCCATACATCGAAGATTTCTACCTCCAGGATGTAGTGTTGAGGCATCTCATTCCTTTTGGAGATACTCCCCGCTCTTTGGCATTTATCGCAGGCTTGGACATATGCATGTGTGTCCTTGAAGAGTGTAGGCCAGTAGAATCCGCTTTGGAGAATTTTTGCGGTGGTCTTGTAGGTGCTCGCGTGTCCTCCACATTGCTGCCTGTAGCAGTGGGAAATGATGGAGGTCGCCCCAGTTTCAGGGATGCATCTTCGTATCACCCCATCATTGCAGGTTTTGTATAGGTGGGGGGTCATCCCAATAAAATCTGCGGACCTCATGGAAAAACTTCTTCTTCTGCTGAAAGCTCACATTGTGGGGGACGATGGCACAAGCCAGATAATTTGCGATGTCAGTGTACCAGGGGGTCCAGGAGGAAGAGATAGAGAAAAGATGCTCGTCAGGGAGTGAATCGTCGATCGGCGTAGCATTTAGATCGAGGGCAGGCATCCTGGACAGGTGATCGGCAACAACATTCTCCGCCTCCTTCTTGTCTCTGATTTCCAGGTCGAATTCCTGGACGAGGAGAATCCATCTAATGAGCCGCGGCTTAGCTTCTTTCTTGCTCAATAGGTATTTAAGAGCCGCATGATCTGTGTGCACGATCACCTTGGCACCAACGAGATATTGTCGGAACTTATCCATTGCGTAGATGACCGCCATCAATTCCTTTTCTGTGGTAGTATAATTTCTTTGGGCGGCATCAAGGGTTTTGCTCGTATAATATATGACATGAAGATTTTTATCCTTCCTCTGCCCCAAGACGGCACCAACCGCATAATCACTAGCGTCACACATTAACTCAAAGGATAGATTCCAGTCCGGTGGCTGTATTATGGGCGCGGAAATCAAAGCTAGCTTCAAAGTGCGGAAGGCCTCCATACACTCCTCGCTGAAGACGAAAGGCACGTCCTTCACGTGGAGTTGGGTCAGCGGCCTGGAAATCTTCGAGAAGTCTTTTATGAAGCGGCGATAAAATCCTGCATGTCCTAGGAAACCACGGACTCCACGAAGATTGAGCGGTGGTGGAAGCTTTTCAATCACCTCAACTTTAGCCTTATCAACCTCGATTCCCCTCGAAGAGATGACGTGCCCCAACACAACTCCTTCTTGGACCATGAAGTGGCACTTCTCCTAGTTTAGGACTAATCCCTTTTCTTGACATCTCTCCAGGACTTTAGTTAGATTACTGAGGCACGAGTCAAACTTAGTTCCATAGACGGAGAAATCGTCCATGAAAACCTCCATGATGTCCTGGGAGTAGTCAGAGAAGATAGCGGACATGAGTCTTTGGATTGTAACAGGGGCGTTACAAAGTCCGAACGGCATTCTTCTATAGGCATATGTCCCGAATGGGCAAGTGAAAGTCGTCTTCTCCTGGTCATCGTTATGAATAGGGATCTGAAGAAATCCTGAATACCCGTCCATGAAACAGAAATAATTATGCTTCGCCAGTCTCTCGAGCATCTGGTCAATAAAGAGGAGAGGGTAATGATCCTTCCTCGTTGCATTGTTCAGCTTTCTATAGTCAATGCACATCATGTACCCCGTGACGATCCTCGTTGGTATTAGCTCGTTCTTCTCGTTGCGGACCACCGTCATTCCTCCTTTCTTGGGTACGACGTGCACCAGGCTAACCCAGCGACTATCCGAGATAGGGTATATAATACCGGCATGTAGAAGCCTAGCAATCTCCTTTTTCACAAACTCCATCATTATGGGATTTAGCCTCCGCTGTGGCTCAATCGAGGAGGCTTGCTCATCTTCGAGCAGAATTCTGTGTGAGCAGAGGCCTAAGCTAACCCCTTTTAAATCCTCAATTGCATA
>CM061133.1:193134996-193159996 GCA_030789695.1 Scilla litardierei
TGTCTTGACACCTGTTAGGCTAGTCCCGTAGTTGGTAGCACACGCTACGACTACTACTTGTAACGTTTTACTTTCCTGCTGCGTTTACTTTCTTTTGTTCCTCTGTTATAACCTCAGCATGATAATCAACCAGTAAACCATTGTTAATTAGTCGGTACACTTGCGGTTTGGTCTGACCCTTTTTGTAGACCTTACCTGACGTACAGTTCCTTCTTTTGGTACTGTACGTCAGGTGTTGAGCCAGAGTACGTCGACGAGGCGGACTTGCCAGCAGACGTGGAGCTGGAGGATACTGATCCAGAGTACAATCCAGAGGAGGACCAGAGTTAGAGGTCCTCTCGTTGCTTTTCCTGAGTTTCTGTTCCAGCTTAGATTGGGTGTGTAGCACCTTTTGTTTTCCTAACTAGGTTGGGTGCTTGCACCAGTAGTTTTCTTTTCTGCAGTTGTAGCCCTTCGGGCGTTTTAGACTCTCAGTACTTTGGATGAATGTTTTGGAATAAAATGATATGCTCTTTCCTTTCAGTACTTTTATTGTTCCGTACTAACTTGCAGGGACATGTTCCTTCGTTTTGGAATACCACATACACGTATTGGGTCTGAGCTCTCAGCTCCGGCCTAAGCGGGCCTTAGTCAGGCTTCGCCTCCGTACTTTTGGGAAGCGGGGCGTGACACCCAAGTCTAAATTATCTAAGATATGTTATTCTTATCTTATTACGACACGTGTTCTTGATGAAACACAAGTCTAATAAAATAAAGAACACAATGACAGAAGTATTTGATCTTCTTCGATCAGATCGAAGTGGCAAATACTTAGCTGTATAATTCTTGCGTAATTTAAAGAAAATGATATTTTCTCTCAGATCAAGTCTCTTAAAACATCGGTGTGTTGGAAAGAATTAATCGCACTCTGTTAGTCTTGGTGTGATACATGGCTAGTGACTCTGAGTTACAATCCTCCTTCTGGGTTAAGCCCCAGATAATAATGCCTAGGTTCTTGAAAAGGTTATGTTAGGACCTTATAAATATGATATTCCTCAAATTAATCAATTGGAAGTCACCTGATTACTCGAGCCTCGTGAGACGAAGGAGCGAGTAAAACATTATAGTTGATGACGGCCTAGTCAACTTCTAGGATGCCATTCGAAGTAGGGACTCTGAAAAATAGCTTGATACGATCCGAAAAAGGTCCTTGCATATAAATAAGGTATGGACATTAGAAGACATGCTCAAAGGAAGTGTTCTCTTTGGCTACAAGTGAATCTTCAAGACAGAAGATTGGTGCAAATGGAAATTAGTGAAGTACAAGTTATACTGTTTGAGAACGGTTATCATCAAAACTCCTATAAAGGGATTGTGGTGAAACCTTCTCTCCAACAGCTGTGTACAGATCTATTCGGATCAGACTCGATGGCAATGCTCATGATGACCATGAAAACTAGAATATGTATATGAAATCTGTTTTCTAAATATGATTTAGGAAAACAAACTTATAGAGTTTTCAAGGTCATTGGGAGAGAATAAAAGGAATGTGATGCACTAAGGAGTCGAAACATAAGTTTTGACAAAGTGGTCAAAGAGTTTGACACTTTATTATAAATGATTATGAACCGTGCAGATGACCAGTGATTATTTTGGATTATTCTCGTAGAGAACGATAAGTTGGATGAGATCCAGACAAGAAACATTTTATGGATTCTAAGAGACTAAGGAAACGATTTGGATGAGATTCAAATCTGTAATCCAGAAGGAATATAGAACACCTTAAGTCTACATAGTAGACGGTTTAGCAGATTCACTCACGACTACTCTACCAAATGAAGTCTAGAGAGACTTATGTGTAAAAGTGGTATGAGATACCGATATAAAAGGGCCAGAGTGCAAGTGGGATATGTAGGGAGATATATATGCCCTCGAGGCAATTTAACTCTGTGTATGTGTACAAACATCTTGTTCGTAATAACAGTAAGCTATTTGGTAAGTATTTACATGTAGTCAACATTTGAATTTAGGTAAAGTCCCGAGACTTAATGTGAGGTCAAACATGCATCAAGATGGAGATCTCGATCATGGAGAAGTATTTGACCGATAGTAGCATAAGTCTAAAATCGTTCGTGGTCATAGATGTTACGAGAATATGATATCGATACATCAGATAGACCATTGTGTCTTTGTCTTCACCATGAAGTGGTGACGATGATCTCATGGTGTTTGACTTGGTGAAGTCAAAGACGAGTCACATGTGCTTATTAGAGAATGAGTTCACTTAACGATCCACGATAGTTATCATATGGTTAACATTGAATAATCTGTCAATGATAACTCTTATTGATGATAGGCAAGTATGTCCTTTGACTTGAGGTCATTCTACGAACCTGTACGTGAATGGTGTCACTTTGATCACTGATCTAGCCTCGGGGCAAGCCCCGTTGAAAGGTCCTTGGTTGGTTGACACTTGAAGCATGCGAGGAGGGTAATAACCAAGAGAGTATTTGTCTCTCCTGTTTATAGGGAGTTAGTGTCGCACATGTTAGTTCGGTCTTGAGCAAAAACTCTGGCTAGAGTATGTTGAAAGAAGTCCATCATTATTTGACTAAATATCGAGGAGACTAACTGGTTTTGAGCTAGTGGGATTGACAATTGATCATACCCTAGACTTGACTAAGTGGCATAGTTTTGAGAAGGGACTAAAACTACGGTATTCATCACCGACACAGTCAGGGTGGTCCCGACAATACTCTTGTCAATGAGTTAACCACATAATTATGTTTTCGAAATAGATACGACACATGTTGCTTGTTGTCTATACCGACTAGGGTTTCAAGCCCCACCTGTAGTAGGGTCAGGCTGCAGGGTCTCACACAGAGTGAGACCTTCGTCAAGTAATAGGTAGAAATTAGGAAGATGATGCAATGGATGCAAGGGAATTAATACGTCACAAAATGTTTGGGAAAAAAGCTTAAAGAACTAATTTTATATGTGGGATGAACACATAAGATATTTACCTGGATGATAAAAACGTCCCGGTCTAAACCCAGGTTCAAGCGGCGTCCAAAACAGGTCCAAACAAGGAAATTAGAGCCAATACATCAAAATAGGCCAAATTAGAGCATTATGGGGTGGGCGCCCGCATCTGCAGGCACCTGCCCCACAGGCGCAACCCGTGCTTGCTCAGGCACAGTATGTGCATGTACCTGCCCGAGCGGGCGGGCAGGCACCGACGCCTACTAGGCGGGCAGGCGCCCGCGCTCGCCAGGCGGGGCCCGCCCCTTCATGCGGACTGGGCCCCGCCCACGTGCACATGCCCAGCTGAGTGCTAGGCACATGCCTTGTACGTGCTAGCGGCGGCTGAGCACATGGGGCCCACGCCCCACCTATAGGGTTTCAAACCCTTACGCATTGGCGACTGTGTTTTTGCAAAAAAGTGTTTTTGGCTAAGTTTGAGACATCGTTTGAGGGGTCAAACGAAGTCGAAATGGATCGTTGTTTGTTTCTATGCGATCACCGTTTAATGCTCTTTAATTTGATATATGATATCACTTGCGAGGCTCAACGTTGAGGGAGTGAAAATTCATCAAAGTCTGGCCTTCGTAAATGGCAAACGTGAAATTGATTTTCCCTTCAAAATCTTTGTCCCACATCGAAAATTGAGAAGAGTGAAGGGGTCAGCTGCCTATATAAATAGGGGCAACCCCCCTCCTTGAAACCTGTACCAAGTCTTCAACTTCGAGAAGCTCCAAAAGGTTTTGAGCATGCTCGGATTGAGACTTAAATTAATATTCCATCATTCTCCCTAATTCTTCCTTGCTTCTGATCAACCTCTATACGAAGGAGTTCGGATCGGATCCGAAGTCTTGACGGAGGATCCAATCATGATGAAACTTTCTTCGGTAAGTGATTGGCTCGGAGGCGCAGTGTTGGCTTACCTCGGGACACGGTTCAGATTGGGACGCAGTTCGACTCGGGAGAAGCAGCTTGCGGCATCGCTTCGGAGTCAAAGAAAGGTTGCTGTAAACGACGCTTCGTATTCTGCAAAAACAAAGTTTCGAGTATGTTTTCTTTTATACATGCGTTTATAATTGTTGTTCGATAGATCTGTCTTTAGGAGTTGGTTGGACCCTACCCCATGATAGTAGAGATTCTGGCGAGGGTTATTTCTTTAGGGCTAGACTTAAAAATATTTTAATTTGTTTTTCTACTGCTTTATTTGATTTTGTCGTCCGTTCGATGTAGGCTGGACGTCGTTTTTATAGCCCTAAGGACCTAGAAAACCCTTCATAACCAAAAAGTCATCTTTCTCCATCCCAAGAAATATCCACTTTATGTGTTATACAAGAAAGGTTAGTGCAAGATCAAGTAATTTGCATGTATTCACTTTATAGAAAGAAATCTTAGCCAATATCATAGCCTAATATAGCATAGTATATCGTGGCATAATCCAACATTGCATAATCTAGCCTTGAATAAGATTGCCCCTAGATCTCACAAAGTTAGAGGGTTTATGTGAAGCACCCAAAACCAACACCTAGATTCCACCCGGCGGTGTCACGATCGCCAGGCGTGGTATGGCCCCTAAGTGTCAATTTCGGGGCTCTATCCACAAGCGGTCAGTGTCAAGTTGTAGTATAAAAGATATCGAATCCCACAGGGATGGTGATAGTGTACTTGGGTTCTCAGTTTACTTCTATATCTCGAAGTGAGATAGTTATCGGGTGGAGAGAATTGGTTGTTGTGTTGATGTTGTTTTAATAATAAAAAGGACTAGGGGGTTAGGGATCACCGCTAAGATCGTCGTAGATCGACGTTCGAATAGAATCCTTACATTTCATTAGGGTTAGGAGATTAATCTCCCAATTTGTACCACTCTCGTGGATTAGAATTGCGAGGTATTTCGGTGGCTCTCGTTGACGCAATAACTGTAGCCATCAACATAGCGATATAGTTCGTCGGGGGATCCTCTCAAGGCACGAGCCGGGCATGGTCACGAGCCATGGTTGGATCCACCGATTTCCCTATTCAAATCCCATGGATACACCTTAAGCACATCAATTCCACAGACTGTGGGCATGATCTCAGTATGGGTTATCTAGGGATTCGGTATCATCGACCAAAATACTCCTCTAAATTCCTATTTCAATATAGGGATCCAGATCTACGTCTTAACCCTAATATCTTAGGGCTAACACATCAACCCTAGAAAATATCTACTCGCTCATAGCAATATTAATGAATAAAAACACCATTTTTAGAGATGAAATCATCATAACAAATTGATAGAATAAAAATCGAGAACTTACAGCGAGCAATAGATCTCAAGAGAAAATAGGATTTCAAGAACGTAGAAATGGCCAAGCAAAATTCCAATAAATATCGATCCAAATAATATTCACAAGTCTTTAATTTAGATCTAACAAAAATTATTCTCTAATCTCCTCTCTAATTTTCGCTCTCAAAAACTTAACTCAAAACTCAGAATGAATTCGCCCCCAATCAAAGTCGCAGCTCCCAGACTTCACTCCCAAATCGCGCAACAGCCGCTCCAGAAAATATTTCCAAAAATAGCCTCAGCATCGTCGACCGAGTCTGTTACTCGGTCGAGCTGTGCGTTGCTTGGTCAGTTGCTCGGGTCGAGCAGCTGTACTGCTCGACCGAGCACGACAGGAAATCACGATCCTTCAAAATCTTTACTCTATTTACACGGGCTGAGTCTGATCTGCTCGGTCCGAGCAGGGCGCTGACTCGATCGCTGAAGGTTCTGCTCGGGCTGCACAAGGATTAGTCGGGTTCGGTAAGAATAGCTGCTCGACCGAGCACTATGAGTGCTCAGTCTGAGCAGCCTACATATCTGTTGCTTCTTTTTCATTTGCATCAGCTCGACCGAGCAGCTGCTCTGCTCGGTCGAGTCATATGGGAAACTATTTCCTGAAGTTGCTGAAGCTTTCCTCACCTCCTGCTCTCTCCTCCACTCCTCCCATGGCTCCAAAACACGACGAACTCCTGTAGAGCTTCGCCAACGAGCTCAATGGTGATGTGTCCATATTTTCTACTATTTTCACATCATCATTTCATTACAGCACATGCCATTTTCGCATCCAAATCCCACATTTTACTACGATATTGCATTTCTGACGATATATTCGAGTTTCGTAGTGTTTTATGAGTTTTCAGGGATTTTGGAGCGATTTGGGGACCCCACTTGGGTATGGACACATCCGACATGTTCTTGAGCTCATTGGCGAGGCTCTGGAGGAGTTTGCCGTACCATTGGAGCCATAGGAGGAGAAGAGAGAGAGCAGGAGGAGAGGAGAGAGCTTCAGCAGCTGCTGGAGTTTTTTTCCCAGACTGCTCAGTCGAGCATTTCAGTTGCTCAGACCGGGCAGCTTCAAATGAAAGAATGGAGTTGATAGGGGCTGGCTCGGACCGAGTAGTTCATCTGCTCGGTCGAGCAGCGTCAAATTAAAAAGCTGAAGCACTCCCAGTGACACGGCCCGAGCAGCTCTTTGGTGACCGAGTCAGCTTATGCTCGGACCGAGCAGAGTTGACTCGGTCTGAGCAGGTAGAGCAACGATTTTGAAGATTTTTCGATTCCCTGTAGTGCTCGGTCGAGCAGCTCATCTGCTCGGGCCGAGCGACCGAACGAGCAATGCACTGCTCGACCGAGTAGCTTACTCGGTCGACAACTCCAGGGCTATTTTTGGAAAGTGTTTCTGAAGCCGTCAATTGCACGATTCTGGGGACTGAAGCTAGGAGCTGGCAACGGCGAGAGGGGGCTACTCATTCTAGGGATTTTTGAATAGTTTTTCTGGGGGGAGCTGAGCGAATTTTTTGTGAGAGTTCTTAGATTAATTTTTGTAAGAGATTATTGGATTGACATCTCCGGATTATTGCTATTGTTCTTGATTGTTTTTGAGCTTGGAAATTTGGAATCTTTCTGGATCTATAAACTGAATTTCTTATCCATTTCTCACTGTAAGTCTTTTATCTCTATTCTTTTGATTGCTATATTGTATTCCTCTCTAAAAATGATGTTTTTATCAGCTACTATTGCCATGTGTGAGTATATCTTTCTAGGGTTGATGGGTTAGCCCTAGGATCCTAAGGGAAAGACTTAGATCTGTATCTCTACATTGAATTAGGGTTTAGGAAAGTATTTTGGTCAATCCTACCGAATTCCTAGATAACCCGTGCTGAGATCATGCCCACGGTCTGTGGAATTGATGTGCTTCAGGGGTATCTAGGGATTCGAATAGGGAAATCAGTGGATCAAATAGAGGCTCGTGACCATACCCGGCTCGTGCCTTGAAGGGATCCATCGACGAACTATACCGCTACATTGACGGCTACCGCCATTGCGTCAATGAGAGCCATCGAAAATATCTCGCAATTCTAATCCACGAGAGTGGTACGAATTGGGAGATTAACCCCTAGCCCTAATGTAACATAAGGATCCTATTCCAACGTCGACCTCCAACGATCTTAGTGGTGATCCCTAATGCCCTAGTCCTTTTTATTAGTGAAACCACATCAACACCCTAACCAACTATTTCAACCCGATAGCTATCTCACTTCGAGATCTAGAAATAAACTGAGAATCCATACACACTATCACTATCCCTGTGGGATTCGATATCATTTATACTATAACTCGACACCGTCCCCTTGCAGATTGAGCCCGAAATTGAAGCCTAGGGGCCATACCATGCCTGGCGATCGTGACACCGTCAGGTGGAACCTAAGTATAGGTTTCGGGTGCGTCAAGTTTTTGGAGCCGTTGCCGGGTACGGAAATAGTGTTTACCTTAGTTTATTTTCTTTATTTTTGAAGTTTGCTAGCACTCTAATCATTTCTCACCTTACCACCCATTTTTATTCTTTTATTTATTTCGGTGCTACTGTCGGTGTTCATTTAAGTTTTGTTGGTGCATGAACACTCGCTACAAGGGATCTACTAGAGAATTATCATTCGATCCCGAGATCGAGAAGACAGTGAGGGCTTTGAGAGCCTCAAGTAGAAGTTCATCTCCCTCCGCTCAAATGGTGGAAAACAATCCTCTTCCTCCTTACACCGGGTCCATCAGGGACCATATGAAACCAACGTTTGGGAACAACTCCTCCATTCTTAGACTGCAACTGGTGGCAGCAAGCTTTGAGCTAAAAATGGGGTTGATTAAACTGATGCAGCATGATCCCTTCTACGAGCATTCACATGAAACTCCCAACCATTATATTGTCACCTTCCTAGCGAAGTGTGATACGTTCAAGGTAAAGGACATTAGTGATGATGCTGTGAAGCTGTGGCTATTTCCATTCACTTTAAGGGATAAAGCCTCATATTGGCTCCGGGCCCATCCTCCCAACCATTTCACTACCTGGGCGAAGCTTGCACTTGCCTTCGTGGATAAGTTTTATCCACCCTCCAAGACGGTGCGAATCAAGGGAGCGATTTCAAACTTCAAGCACCTCCCATAGAATCACTCTATGAGGCATGGGAGAGGTTTAAGGACCTCCAACATCAATGTCCTCACCACAGGATTCAGCCATGGGATTTAATGCAGAGCTTTTACAACCGGCTCCAGCTTAGCACCAAGATGATCATCGATGCTATGGCGCAGTGCGCCTTACTGGATAAGTCTCTTGAAGAGGCTATAGACTTGTTGGAGCACATGGCAGCCAACACTCAACAATGGAATGATGAACGAACTGTTGTTACCTGGACTCCTGAGGTCAAGGCCGCTAGCCACTTGGATTCTCACATCGAGACCTTGTGCAAACAAGTGGCCTGGATTGAGCAGCGTCTGGACTCCGTCCTTGCTTTACCCAGCACATCGTACCATCCTGAGAAGAGCATACCAATCAGGGCTACATCCCTAGTGATGCCCACTACGATGGTGCTGAGACATCTGAGTCCGTACAATACGTTCAAGGAGAGGGACGGAATCAGTGGCAGCACCCAGCTGCTAGGAATCACCTGGGGTTTTCATATGGAAACCCATGTGGAGGGCTACAACCTCCGCAATTTCAAAGACCACCTCCTCCTCCTCAGCAGCAGCAGAACAAGTAGCAGGGCGGATTTAGGCCAGCTGGACCTTACCGACCACCGGGTTATCAGTTCAACCGGTCACCTCAGCAGAATTATGCGCCAAATCCACCCAAGTCCAATCTTGAAGCCACATTGGAGACTTTCATGAGTGCTCAGATCTACTTTAATCAAGACACCTCAAACCAGTTCAAGAGTATAAATTCTTCCTTGATGAATTGAGGGGTCAAATGTCGTAGCTTTTGAAGAATCAGGAGAGATTGCCTTCACAGCCAGAGACAAACCCGAGAGCCCAAGCTAATGCCGTGGTTTTAGTTACCACACGTGAAGGATGGGTGGCTGATCTCGTCATGGTCCCGGTGCTAAGCAAGGAGAAGGTTACTGTTGGGGAAGCCGTCGATGACGGCGATAGAGAAGAGACCGCTGAAGGACTATAATTATTGAGGAGAAGGCGGATGCACCACCCGCCACGCCTACTACAGCACCTCCTCCTGTTGATGCTACAAGGAGTAAAGCTTCCCGACCTCCCCCTCCATACCCACAGAGGCTAGCCCTAGCCAAGATGGAAATGAAAAGTTCATGGAATTATTGAAGGGAATTCAGCTGAACATCCTATTCATGGACGCCATCACAGAGATCCCGATCTATGCCAAATTTTTGAAGGATCTCATCACGTGAAAGAGACAAAATGAAGAAATCAAGCTATTGGAGGATCCACCTCCGTTATCAAAAATCATCTCCCCTGGAAGCTGCCGGATCCGAGGAGCTTTACCGTGCCGTGCTCCATTAGAGGGATGCCTATCAGTAGAGCATTGATTAACTTGGGGGCTAGCATCAGTTTGATGCCCCTCTCCATTTTCAAGAGACTGCAGACCGGAAGTGAGCTAGAACCGACGAGCATGTCCATCTAGCTTGCAGATCATTCCATCAACTATCCAGTGGGAATAGAAAAGGACGTGTCACGCCCCGCTTCCCAAAATGGACGGAAGCGAAACGTGACGAGGCACGCTTAGGCCAGAGCTTAGAAGCTCGGACCCAATTAGCGTCTGTAGAGGTACCATTTTAAAAGATTTTCAGGTTCTTGCATTTTTATAGTTAGAAACAACAAAAGTACAGAAAAGAAATTTGCATTCATTAAATTAGAGATATGATATCCAACAAGTACAAAGTCTAAAAAGAAGCCTAAGCGTGGCAATAAACTATCTAAAAGAAAACTGAAAGTAGTAACCTCTGAAAGTGACGACTAAAAGACCTCAAGGTCTGGTCCTCGTCAGGCACGTGCTCTGGGTCGACGTCCTCGGCTCCTCGTACTCCAGCGAGTCTGCCTCGCCCACGATCTCTGGCTGGACACCTGACGTACAACACCCAAGAAAAGGAACTGTACGTCAGGTAAAGTCTACAAGAAGGGTTAGACTTTACTGCAAGTGCACCGAACTTTAAACAACGGTTTACTGGTTGATTAGCATGCTGAGGTTCTTTTACACAACAAGTTACTGGTTGATTAACATGCTGTGGTTATAACAGAGTAACACGACAGGAAGTAACGCAGCAGGAAAGTAAAACGGGACAAGTAGTAGTCGTAGCGTGTGCTACCAACTACGGGACTAGCCTACAGGTGTCAAGACAAGACGTGACGTGACGTGACGGAAACAAGGCAGGACAAGACAAGTGAGACACGAAAGGGTTCACGCCTTACGGTTCGAGGGGGATCAGACCCTCTTGCCGTGCGCACGCTCAACCCAACCCCAAACCCCAAGACAAGACAAGACATGACACCAGTACAAGGGATCACTCGCTCTAGCTTGGCGAGTGCCCTATTGCCCGCAGGCTGAGAATCAGTACAAGGGATCACTCTCTCCACTTGAAGAGTGCCCTATTGCCCTCGGGCTGTGTATCAGTACAAGGGATCACTCTCTCAACTTGGAGAGTGCCCTATTGCCCGCAGGCTGTGAATCAGTACAAGGGATCACTCGGCGAGTGCCCTATTGCCCAGCGGGCTGTGCAAGACGGGACGGGACGTGACAAGACGGGAAGGGTTATTCTAGGGTGTCCACACACACGCACACACATGATAGCCCTACAGCATTAAAAAGTTGTTGTTGTCAGGCTCAGACTTCGTCGTCAAGTCTGAGCCGTCAGGAGTCGTCCCGGACGCTATCATTTCACGTCCGGTTCTATACAGTCACAGTCTAACAGTTCTAGCAATCTAAGACCAAGGCACGGTCAAAAACGCAAGTGGGTACACTTGCCTGAAACGGCGAGTGCGTCGTCCTCTCGAAGCGTCTCGTCCAAGCGTCTCGTCCGCAGAAGTCCGTCTGAAATATCGCCACGGCGACGATGTCAGGTCTCAAATTCATCAAATCCTATTAGGGTTCGTTTCTAGGTTTTCGGGACTATCCTATTTGTCAAAAGTCACTTTTTGATGTATCAACCTAATCGACGATCTATCCTATGTGCACAGTCAAATTAGTCCGTTCGTCGATTTTCTATGTTCGTACAACGTTTTACAGGAGCTGAAAATTAAATTTAGTTCAAGTTGACGGTTTTTAGTTTAGGGTTCAGTCAGCTACTGTGGGGGTTTCTACGAGTTTCGGGGAACCAACTTGAACCGGAGTTTGCTGTAGATTGGATGTCGGGTCTGATCGGAGAACTCCTCGGCTTCAGATCTAGTCCTCGCACGTCTCTCCAAAAGTTCGAACTTGCGACGAAGGCCTACGACGTGTCGCAACGTCGTAGACGGCAAATCCGCGAAGTGGCACGTCCAAGTGGGGCCCACAGCAGTGCTAGGGGTCCAAGGGGGCCCACAACACCTCAGGAGCACTTGGGGGGCCCACCACAGAAGTTGGTGTGGGAGAAACCCACTTGCGACGAAGTTCTGTCGGTCGTTCACCCTCGGTGCGAGGGTTTCTCTCGGTCAGACCGAGAGAAGCCCTCGGTCATGCACTGGCGATGCGGGGGCTCGGTTGCAGCGGCGGGTGCGGAGGAATCCGTCGGTCAGACCGACAGATCCCGTCGGTCGTGCGAGCTGCGGGTGCAGGCGTGCAGCGCTTGGGGATGCGGAGTGGCCTCTCGGTCACAGCGGGCGAAGCCATCGGTCGGACGCTAGCGGGTGCAGCGGAGCGGGCCAAGCGGCTGTGCGGAGCGGGCGCTCGGTCTGATCGAGCGGTGCTCTCGGTCGGAGCGGGCGACAGCGGGGGGGCGATGCAGCGGGCGCTGCAAGCGGCGATGCGGGGGCTTGCTCCGGTCGTGCGCTGAGATTTGAGGGGGTGGCCGTCGGTCGTGCACGTTGCGATCGTCGCAACGTTGCGACGAACGTCGGGAGGGGTTTTTGACGGCTAGGGTTTGTGTGGCTGCGAAAAATAACCTAGCCTAGGGTTTATTTAAATATAAAAGAGTTAGGGTTAGGGTTTCGGTTAAGAAAATCGTAATTAAAATAATTAAAATAATTAATATAATTTAAAATTGCTCTCCTCTCCCTCACGCAAGATGGGTGCGGCCAAAAATTCTGAAACTTTGCCAGAAAATTCTTTAATACGTTATTATAATATAGAAATTTTATTGTAATTAAAACTTTTATAAAAATAGGTTTTAAAATTATTTAAAGCTTTCAAAAAAATAGAAACTAGGTCAAATTAAGTCCAAAAATTATAAAATAATTCTGGGGTGTTCGGGACGACTAAAGAAAGAGTGTGGAGAAGACGGATCTAAATTTCGACGTCGAGGGACGAAACTAAAAATAGAAACGTCTCGCGTCAAAACAGAAAGTCGCGACGTCACGTCAAATAAGTTAGTATCGCGGAAGAGCGACTCGAGATATGTCGTTCCCAAGTTATTCCACAATCTAATATTTTCAGAGACTATCACGACGACATATCACACAAAATCGTTCAAAAACAAATAAAGTCTAAAATAAACACGTGCACGATCAAAAGCACGTGCACGAAGAAGGTACGATAGAAACAGGCCGTTACATTCTACCCACCTCAGAAATGATTCCGCCCTCGGAATCACTCACACTAGTAATAATTTCCCATATAACCTTATACCCGCAACTCTCATACCTACTCGTAAAGATTTCTAATCCTGTAACTTCGAACAACATTCCTCAATAATACCCCATAATCCATCTTTTCTCTGGGCAAAGCCACGACTAAACTCACCTCCTAATAATGTAGATCCATCATTACCGTTCCAATTTCCAACTCCAAGTTCTCATAAAAAAAATAATGATAATCATCTTCTCAATAATATCTTTTAAATTTCTAAATCTTTTCCCATCATTAATAAATCTCCAAAAATGAGATTCTAGTCATCCACCAATCCAAGACAAAAACATTTGTCTATCCTATAATACCTTCACCAATCAGCAATCGTCGTGTCTTCAATACTTTCTCGTCATATCTCCCCATAAATTCATCCACCAAATAATTTGATCTGTCAGAATTACCCCTCATCCTACTCACTATAACTAATCCCAACCAATATTAAGTCCGACTGCCTAATCATCCATTTATCTCCACACGTCGTGTTATTCTCAAAGTCTTCTCACGTCAATTCATCAATCCGTCTCAATGCTAATATAAGCTCTACTCAATCGCATGATCACCCTAACTCATACTATTCTCCGCAGTTACTCCTATCTACTACCCGTCTAAGCCTCAAGTCTGTTGAGTTCTCATCTCCTCGTATAATTTCATCCGACCATAATTTCTCATTGAGTCCGTCTCACATCGGTATTTTAAATAGGTCTGAGACAGTTCATTCTTTTCATCCAAAAAAAATATTCTAATCCATCATCCTTGTGTTCCCAAAATCAATTAATTATTGCCATAATAAAACTCATCTCCCTCCAAGCCTACCTGCAAACAAAATCCTATAATGATAATAGCTAGTCCTAATTAATATAACAACCATAAACACGAAAATTTTGTTTAAGGGAGAAAGAAGATAATAGAAAGAGAGATTTAAGGCCAAAGAAATATTTTAAAACATTTGGGGAGAAACGCGTGGTGTTGCAGTAATGGATGAGGGAGGTTAAGTGATTTGTGATCTTGTGAGCTAGTTTTAAAACTTTAAAGATTTGGTTTTAAAAAAAACAAAGTTTTGATATGATTCACATACAACCAAGATAAACCATTCATTAAAATTAAAACTCAGTCTAAGGATCTGCCTGCGATGACACCATTCATATAAGTATGAATACCGTCATTCAGACAACTTCCAGCATACCATGGTTGACACTGAGTACACATTCAAGACACAGGAGACAAACATCAGGATCCTAAAGATGACACACTCCTACAGGTCTACACACTCTACCTATACTCAGGCACTGCAACGACATCACCTACCAGAGGGCCTACTCCTAAACCGGAGATCACATGGATATCTACAAGGCCTGATGTCTAGATAAAAGAAGGAAGGAAAACTAAATCAAAAGCGGAACGAAATAAGATCGGAAGGAACGAGTTCAAATAAGGCAAGATAAGGAGGTAGTTGGTTGGGTGTAAAACGATTGTTTTGCAAATGAAAAATAAGTTTACACAAAGATTTTTTTGAAATGTGGTCACGAGAAACATAAAACAGATAAAATAATAATAATAATAATAATTGAAGTTCCACCTAGTCCAGAAAATATTTTAAAAGTATGAACTGTAAGTGATTTAAAAATAGATCTGGTAGCCCAGAAAATATAAATTGAATTATCAAAATGTTAACACGGTCTTAAAAATAAAAATATGCAAGATACCGATTTGAAATAATTACCAGATAGTAGCTTGAAAATTTGACGACTAAGGAGGTTTCAAAATCTAAGAAGGAACTTTCAACCGAAAAGCAAGAAATTATATATATATATAATAAAGGCTTTCAAGGGAGTTAAACCGAGCGAAGAATTTAATAAATGAGTTTCGAAAACAAGAAATAAAAGAAATAAAAGTAAGATGAGATGGCGATTGTTCTGCAGATGAAAATGAATTTAAACAAAGGTTCTTGAAATATGAGCACGATGAACATAGAGATGTTATATGTAAGAAATTTAAAATCCCCCTTTGTTTTAGAAAAATATTCTAAAGTACGTACGTAAATGGATAAAATAAATTTCGTAGGTAGAAAAATGATATATTGAATTCCCGAAATGATAACACAGTTTTAAAACTAAAATTCGATGGATACTGATTCGAAAATAAGTACGAGGTCGTAACTTAAAACTTTTACGACCGAAAGGTTTCAAAATTTGCGAAAGAGTTTTAACTTAACCGAAAATAAGAAATTTTAAATAATTAATAAAAGTTTTCAAAGAAGTCAAATCCGGCGGAGAATTTAATAATGAATTTCGAAAATACTTTTAAAGGAAGCAGGTTTTGGGAAAGGGGAAATTTTGAAAATAAATACAAGATAGTAGAAATATATTGTGTAGTTTATAAAAGTAATATATATATTTTGGAAACAAGGCAAATAATGCGAGATATTGACTTAAAACATTTACATCCAAGAAAGCTCCGAGTCAATTAAAAGTTTTAACTCGATCCAAAACAGCAAATTTTAAATATATAATATAGGGGTTTTCAAAGAAATCAGGCTAGATCGAAAACTTAAAAAGGAAAGTCGAAAATAATTTTGGAGGAGGTAGAATTGGTCAAGGAAGGGATTCGTAGGATCGATGATGATCGTCAGGAAACGATCACGAGAATCGAGAGAAAGGAAGAAAAAAATGATCGCATGAAGATTACGTGTAAGATATGAATCGTGAAGGGCTACGAAGGGACTCTATGGTCGATAGCACAAAATTTGCAAGGATCAGAGGGATGCTAGAGGACAAGGGTTCTAATCATCGGGTCGTCTAAAGATTTAGGATAACTCAGCTCTAAGACTTCCTATGAGCTAGAATATAATCAGGATCTAAAGAGAAGGTTCCTAAGAGAATCGAGGTTACGTTCTGCTGGGCCCGAAGTCAATGGAGCTGGGCGAGCGACTAACTAAAAGAAGGACTCCAAATATCTAATACGATCAGAATCAAATGGGGATGCTAAAATAGTCTAGGACGAGGACGACTAAATCTTAACCAAGACGTCCGACTATCAACCTGGGACGTCTACCTAAGTCTTCCTACTATCTAAAACTGGGAAACTAATTCAGACTTGTACGTGGTTATCAAATGAATGAGGTACTTTATTGTTCCGAACTTTTGCAAGACCTGCATGGGCCACCACTAAAACCTGTCACGCACCGCTTCCCAAAATGGACGGAAGCGAAACGTGACGAGGCCCGCTTAGGCCAGAGCTTAGAAGCTCGGACCCAATAAGCGTCTGTAGAGGTACCATTTTAAAAGATTTTCAGGTTCTTGCATTTTTATAGTTCGAAACAACAAAAGTACAGAAAAGAAATTTGCATTCATTAAATTAGAGATATGATATCAAACAAGTACAAAGTCTAAAAAGAAGCCTAAGCGTGGCAACAAACTATCTAAAAGAAAACTGAAAGTAGTAACCTCTGAAAGTGACGACTAAAAGACCTCAAGGTCTGGTCCTCGTCAGGCACGTGCTCTGGGTCGACGTCCTCGGCTCCTCGTACTCCAGCGAGTCTGCCTCGCCCACGATCTCTGGCTGGACACCTGACGTACAACACCCAAGAAAAGGAACTGTACGTCAGGTAAAGTCTACAAGAAGGGTTAGACTTTACAGCAAGTGCACCGAACTTTAAACAACGGTTTACTGGTTGATTAGCATGCTGAGGTTCTTTTACACAACAGTTTACTGGTTGATTAACATGCTGTGGTTATAACAGAGTAACACGACAGGAAGTAACGCAGCAGGAAAGTAAAACGGGACAAGTAGTAGTCGCAGCGTGTGCTACCAACTACGGGACTAGCCTACAGGTGTCAAGACAAGACGTGACGTGACGTGACGGAAACAAGGCAGGACAAGACAAGTGAGACACGAAAGGGTTCACGCCTTACGGTTCGAGGGGGATCAGACCCTCTTGCCGTGCGCACGCTCAACCCAACCCCAAACCCCAAGACAAGACAAGACATGACACCAGTACAAGGGATCACTCGCTCTAGCTTGGCGAGTGCCCTATTGCCCGCAGGCTGAGAATCAGTACAAGGGATCACTCTCTCCCCTTGGAGAGTGCCCTATTGCCCTCGGGCTGTGTATCAGTACAAGGGATCACTCTCTCAACTTGGAGAGTGCCCTATTGCCCGCAGGCTGTGAATCAGTACAAGGGATCACTCGGCGAGTGCCCTATTGCCCAGCGGGCTGTGCAAGACGGGACGGGACGTGACAAGACGGGAAGGGTTATTCTAGGGTGTCCACACACACGCACACACATGATAGCCCTACAGCATTAAAAAGTTGTTGTTGTCAGGCTCAGACTTCGTCGTCAAGTCTGAGCCGTCAGTAGTCATCCCGGACGCTATCATTTCACGTCCGGTTCTATACAGTCACAGTCTAACAGTTCTAGCAATCTAAGACCAAGGCACGGTCAAAAACGCAAGTGGGTACACTTGCCTGAAACGGCGAGTGCGTCGTCCTCTCGAAGCGTCTCGTCCAAGCGTCTCGTCCGCAGAAGTCCGTCTGAAATATCGCCACGGCGACGATGTCAGGTCTCAAATTCATCAAATCCTATTAGGGTTCGTTTCTAGGTTTTCGGGACTATCCTATTTGTCAAAAGTCACTTTTTGATGTATCAACCTAATCGACGATCTATCCTATGTGCACAGTCAAATTAGTCCGTTCGTCGATTTTCTATGTTCGTACAACGTTTTACAGGAGCTGAAAATTAAATTTAGTTCAAGTTGACGGTTTTTAGTTTAGGGTTCAGTCAGCTACTGTGGGGGTTTCTACGAGTTTCGGGGAACCAACCTGAACCGGAGTTTGCTGTAGATTGGATGTCGGGTCTGATCGGAGAACTCCTCGGCTTCAGATCTGGTCCTCGCACGTCTCTCCAAAAGTTCGAACTTGCGACGAAGGCCTACGACGTGTCGCAACGTCGTAGACGGCAAATCCGCGAAGTGGCACGTCCAAGTGGGGCCCACAGCAGTGCTAGGGGTCCAAGGGGGCCCACAACACCTCAGGAGCACTTGGGGGGCCCACCACAGAAGTTGGTGTGGGAGAAACCCACTTGCGACGAAGTTCTGTCGGTCGTTCACCCTCGGTGCGAGGGTTTCTCTCGGTCAGACCGAGAGAAGCTCTCGGTCGTGCACTGGCGATGCGGGGGGCTCGGTTGCAGCGGCGGGTGCGGAGGAATCCGTCGGTCAGACCGACAGATCCCGTCGGTCATGCGAGCTGCGGGTGCGGGCGTGCAGCGCTTGGGCGATGCGGAGCGGCCTCTCGGTCACAGCGGGTGAAGCCATCGGTCGGACGCTAGCGGGTGCAGCGGAGCGGGCCAATCGGCTGTGCGGAGCGGGCGCTCGGTCTGACCGAGCGGTGCTCTCGGTCGGAGCGGCCGACAGCGGGGGGGCGATGCAGCGGGCGCTGCAAGCAGCGATGCGGGGGCTTGCTCCGGTCGTGCGCTGAGATTTGCGGGGGTGGCCGTCGGTCGTGCACGTTGCGATCGTCGCAACGTTGCGACGAACGTCGGGAGGGGTTTTTGACGGCTAGGGTTTGTGTGGCTGCGAAAAATAACCTAGCCTAGGGTTTATTTAAATATAAAAGAGTTAGGGTTTGGGTTTGGGTTAAGAAAATCGTAATTAAAATAATTAAAATAATTTAAAATTGCTCTCCTCTCCCTCACGCAAGATGGGTGCGGCCAAAAATTCTGAAACTTTGCCAGAAAATTCTTTAATACGTTATTATAATATAGAAATTTTATTGTAATTAAAACTTTTATAAAAATAGGTTTTAAAATTATTTAAAGCTTTCAAAAAAATAGAAACTAGGTCAAATTAAGTCCAAAAATTATAAAATAATTCTGGGGTGTTCGGGACGACTAAAGAAAGAGTGTGGAGAAGACGGATCTAAATTTCGATGTCGAGGGACGAAACTAAAAATAGAAACGTCTCGCGTCAAAACAGAAAGTCGCGACGTCACGTCAAATAAGTTAGTATCGCGGAAGAGCGACTCGAGATATGTCGTTCCCAAGTTATTCCACAATCTAATATTTTCAGAGACGATCACGACGACATATCACACAAAATCGTTCAAAAACAAATAAAGTCTAAAATAAACACGTGCACGATCAAAAGCACGTGCACGAAGAAGGTACGATAGAAACAGGCCGTTACAGGACGTCATCCTTCAAATACCCCCAGGACTATGTGTTCCCGTCGACTTCATTATCATGAATATGCCTGAGGGAGGGAGCTCCCAACTTATACTCGGCCACCCCTTCATGGCGACGGCCGGTGTTTTGATCGATGTCCGGAAAGGGACCCTCTCTCTCAACGTTGGAAATATCGAAGCCGAGTTCCGACTACAGAAGCCGATGAGAGAACGAGCTCATGTAGAAGGGGCCAGCTATTTGGAGCTTCTTGAAGAAGAGGCCATTGAGGATTTCACTTCTGAGGGCGTCATGAATGACCCAATGAAGACGAGCATCGATGATGACGGTGACCCAACCTACCACAAAGCGGTCGCCGCATACATTCGAGTATTGGATGAAGAACTTCTAAATCATTCACCGAGTCATCAAGAACCGGAAGCGATATGCTACTCAGAGGAGAGTCTTGAAGTAGGCGAAAACCGAATGCCACCAGATTTCACCACCGCGAAGAATGACGCGCGATCGCCACGCGCACCAAATGACAACTGATATATTTAAGGGAGTCGAGCTCACGATTGAAAACGAGCGCTTATTGGGAGGCAACCCAATTTCTTAGACTTCGGATTTTCTTTTTCAGTTTCTTATTTTTTATTTTTTATTTCACGTTTTTGAGATAAAACTATAAAAATCACAAAAATTTGATGAGTTCGTCTTTTGTATAGGATGGACAAGTGGGAGTATGCGTATCGACATTATAAACTGAAGGAAGCCGGAGGAGAGCATCAGATTTGAATATTTGGAGAGAAAACCAAGGAAAATAAAGAGGAGACATGAGACACAGGAGACTCGACCGAGCAGCTTCACTGCTCGATCGAGCAGTGCAGACACCAAAAAGGAGGGAGTATATTGCTTCTTCTACGCAGCCTGAGCAGTCTCCTGCTCGGTCCGAGTAGAAATAGACTTGGTCCGATCAACCTATTACTCGGTCGAGTAGTACAGGCGTTTGGATGTGATGAGAAAACATCACTCTGCCAACACGACCCGATTATTATTGGATCGGCCCGAGCATAAATCGACGCGGACCGAGCAGCAAACTGCTTGGTCGAGCAGTCAAGGGAGTATATCACAACTTAATTTATAGAATTTCAGCTATCCTACTCGATCGAGCAGCCTCGCAGCTCGGACCGAGTCGATTTATCCTACACTCGAGACCCACCCCCAAAACGAGTTGGGTGTTTATACCCAAACCCGTTTATAAATTACCTAAAGTTAAAAACTTCTTAACCTAAATTTTTTTCTAACTCCCCCCCGAGCTCCCTCCCTTTCCCTACTCGTTCACCTCACCCGTCACCGTCTTCCTCCTCCTGCACCACCGCCGACGCCGCCAAATGCGCCGCCGAACTCCGGTCAGCCGCCCCTCTCTCCCTTTCTCTCTCTATCTCTCTGCCCCTGCCCCCTCTATTTCCCCCCCGTCACCCTCCATAGTCGACATCGCCATCGACAGCACCATCGCCACCGATCCGACCACCCCAAACCCCCCCACTTAAACCCCCTCCCCCTCTCTTTCCCCCTATGCCTACCCCCCTCCCTGCATCTCCAACCCAAAGCCCCCTCGCTTGTGCCGTAGGGCACGGATCGAGCACAATAGTGCTCGGTCAGGCCCCCCCTGACCGAGTAGTACGACTCGGACCGAGCAGTACCATTGCTCGGTCGAGCAACCCTATATCAGCATGTTCCCAGATTTTAATGCCCTATTTTGACGTTTTCATTTGTTTCTATTGCAGGTGTTCGTTGCCTGCATCATCACGGACTACAGGGACTTGCTTGGGGGAGCTCTAGGCATTTACACCGCTCGCATCACCCGCAGATACGGTACACTCGTTCCTTCATTTATCTTTTATACCGTAGACACTATGGTTCACACACGCGGATCCACCACACCTCCCATCTTTGGGAAGAGGCCCACTCCAGGTGCCTCTTCCTCCCATCCCCAACGTCGTGCACGACTCACCACCACCACCACCACTACCTCCACTACTACCACTCCCTCTACCACAGCTCTCGCCACCACCACTACCATCCCCACCACCACCACACCTGTCACGGCCGCTGTTATCCCCTCTACCACAGATCTTATCCCCACCACAGCACCACCCACCGCCTCTACCTCATCACCCCCACACCCTGCACCCACCAGGGACGTCCTACCTGCACGTCTCCGGACATATGGCATCACGTTCCAAGACGACGCACACCGAGAGCGCTTCGTTAGGCTCTCTCAGTGTCGTCTTGTACCTGTTGTGTTCATAGACGTGCTTGCCCTTAGATCCCTCGGACTCCTACAGGGAGTTCATCACCTCTACCGAGTGATCGGTTTCGACCGCTTCCTCGGTGTACACGCTTCCACCTACTCCCACATAGCACTCGAGGCTCTCAGCTCCCTTGCTCTCACCCCAGCTGGTGACGACATCACCTTCTGTCTCATGGACCACGACTGCACTATCACATTTGCCATGATCCGCGAGTACTTCCACTTCCCTGCCGTACCCGAGCCCAGAGCAGCTTTTTCTCCACTTTTGACGTTGACACATTTGATGCTCAAGCCTTTTGGGAGCGTATTTCTGGCCTTCCTCAGTAGCACCCTAGTCAGACAAAGGCATCGTGCATCGTGCACCCATGCCTTCTTTACGCTCAGAGGCAATTAGCTTCCACTCTCTTCTGCAGGCTTGAGGTCGGGACCATGTCCCTCCCTGAGCTTACCCATCTTATGGGTATGACCCGGCCTCTTCGATTTCACCCTGACGTCTCCCTACGACCCTTCATGCTCTCTGACGCAGCCCACTGGTTGTGTCACCACCTTTACCAGACAGCCACCACCTACTTCGCTAACAACATCTGCTGTGGTGGTTTCTTCACCATTTTTGCTAGGATGCTTGATATTCACCATCCGGACGACCTTCCCAGCCCTGTTGGCCCGACACGCTTGACCATCAGCGTGCTCGAGCATATGCATATTATCCGACCATACGGGGATCGTCACTGGCTATATCTTGCAGGCACCCACATATCTCCCACATGGTGCTCCCCACCCCTCACCTCACACACATCCCAGCTGTCCAGCTTGACTGGATGATTCCTTGGGTCAAGCCACTCCCTCCCCTACATGTACTCGAGCCCCCCGGAGCACCGGTCGAGGCAGTTGCTGATGACCCAGTCCCACGCTCCCCAGTGTTCGAGCTACATGATATTGCTGCCTTAGTTGCCGATGACCCTATCCACCCATCATCTTCTGCAGCCATTTCTTCCACCACCATTGTATCCACCATATCCACCGCCGTCGAGTCTTAGGGAACTGCCCACACCTCATGCCCCGAGACTCAGATTTCTTTGACCACTGTATCGGTGCTTAAGGGCACCGGTTTACCTTTTGATGACGACCCCATAGATCTTGATTCTCCTGTGCACGACCCAGCCCCCACCCTCCCACCTCTTTCGGACCTCATAGCTTCAGTTCCTATCTCTTTAGGTCCACACATTCCACTTTCTGGCACCACTTCCTCCTCATCCGCTGCCATTTTTACTGATAGCATGTCGACGTCTATATACCCTTCTGTGTCGACGAAAGCTCTTTCTTCTGCCATATCTGATTAACCTTCGAGCTCACCCTCTCCAACCTTCCACGCACGGCACCGTGCACCAGCTGCCTGGGACCCATTAACGAGAGTGGTGACTCACAGACACATCCCCCGCCCTCCACTCGACTCCCGTACAATAGATGGTTGCTTGACAGCATTAGAGGAGTCAATTTCTCTCCTTCGGAGAGATTTCGAGGACTTTGTACGCTCGACGGCGACACACCGAGCTAGAGTCGAGTCGGACCTGACTTCTATTATAGACCTGTTTCGGCACCGTGGACCCCCTCCTATTATCCTTGCACATGCTCCGCCTCCCATGCCTGACACTATGAATCCCTTTGCACCACTCAGTGCTTCACTTTCCCAGGCTTCTGCAAAGCCTGTTTCTACCACTTCTGAGTTAGACTTCACATTAGATCACATGTCTGCCTTGGTGTTATATTCTGCTGAGCCCTCCACCTTCACCATTAATCTTACCACCGACCCTCCTCATGACTTCCATCCAAACCCACCCACCACTCCTGTCCATAGCAGTGGGACCCATCACCACCCCCAGAGTGTGGTGCCTCTGCTTGATGTCGTCCTTACATGCTTCTGCCTCCCTTATTTATTTTGTGCACAACTGTATGTTCGGGGCCTTACACTTATATAGCTTGGGGGAGGAGCCACCCATGCATCATATTTCATTCAGCATTGCATCATTCCATGTTTTATTTTTTCCTCTTTGCACAGTTTTTTATTTTATTCCCACACCAACCCCACCCCCTTTAGCATCATCTCCCGCTCACGAGCGTTTTCTTAGCAGTGAGGACACTGCTAGGTTTAGCTTGGGGGATGAGCGCTACCGCTTTTATTTTTGATTTTTTCTTTTACATTTTCCTCCCTTATTTCAGTTTTTATTTCACTTTTTCACCACTTTTTCACGTCATTTTTTCTTCTCATTTTGCATCATATTTTCTATTTCCACCATGCATGCATCTCTTTTTCTTTATTTTCTTATCTTCTCCGCCTTTTTCTTTTTATTTGCTAAGGTTGTTCCGCATGATGATATCTCTCGCGGCCTTATCAGTCTTTTACAATGCTCATTTTCGATGACATGCTATTAGGGTAAATTTCAGTTTTACTATCTATATGAGTGCATTTCTATTGCTGATCAATCTGATTTAATGCTTAAAATAAATTGAAAATCGAATGCATGAATTAGTATCTAGTAAGATCTATGTTGGATAATGCACCTAGGTTCACGCATCACTAGAACACTTGGAGCAACTGTTTTTGTCTTAGTCACTTCTGTTTGCATGCCTACTGATATTGTGCTTATTACTGCTTGCCTTTTCAGTATTCATTTAGAGGAATGAAAATATCCATGCTATCTATGAGTTCAGTTAGGGTATTATTTTATCAAACCGTTGTGCACCCTCTTATAAGTGAACCGAGAGTCTTACTATTTTTCCTTCTCCACATAACTTTTTATATCTCTACATATCAGTTGGTTACACCCCCCCACAACTATCTTTACCGCATCTCACTTTCCAAACCCAAAAAAGAAAAGTATAGCTTCTAAATGAAAAAAATTTGCGTATATATTCATATTTGAAAAAGAAAAGAAAAAGAAAGAAAATGAATGAATATTCCTTTGTATCTTTTCATTAGAAGCTATCACTTATACTGGGAAGAAAAAGAAAAATTTCCTATCATATTCCTAGATGCGACGCCTCAAGCTAAGCTTGGGCGTAAACCAACTGATCACATCAGTGAGCATGACATTAGAGTGGAGACGGTGAATAACGGGGAGATTTAATAATACATAAACTTTACGAAATGCTTTAGTTTGCAGATTTTTCATGACTCGAAATGAATAACTGAATGGCATGACTTTTTCTATTCTCTATTGCATGTTGTGTGATTTCTATATGCTCCTTGTGCATCTGTGATTAAAAAGGGCATTGCCAACTTCTTTATACTAGACTCTAGGGATTGCATGGGATTGATATGATTTGATGGCGTTATTTCAATAGATCTATATCCTTTGCCTGCATTGCATGCCAGTCATATGATTTGTAAAACTAGGATTTGCCTGTAGCATGTATGTTTATCCTTCAGAGCATCGTGATATATTAATTAGGCCC